>JAAGVU020000078.1:10170307-10187241 GCA_011763525.2 Mormyrus iriodes | reverse complement strand
AGTTCTCCCCAAACGAGCTTGATGGGCCGAATGGCCTCCTCTCGTTTGTACATTTCTTATGTTCTTATGTTCTAAGGTCACTCTAATTCCGTACCAGGTATATAGTTAGTTATGGATACTGGATGAAAATGATTGTGCTGTCATCATATACCCATATAATTAACATGCTAGCTAATCTAGGCAATATTACGACAGTAAAAAGTTTCACTTGGCCATTTGATATATAAATATACAAACAGCTGTAAATTAAACTCACCCGCTTGCCTGAGGCTAGGAGTTTAGACCAAGGGTGATTACAAAAAACTGAACAGTAGCCTGCTCACTAGTAAAAAAAAAACTAGCAGACTACTTATTTGTTATAGGACTAGCTGTCAACTCAAACTCCCGGCTGGGTCCCATCTCGTCTGTTTACCGCAAGCGGTTTTACGCTTTGTGGAGATTCTGTCTTTGTTCTTTTGGAAGCAATACAAGTATTAACAGTTTTTCTTATTGTCATTTCCATGGAAATATTAAAGGTTTTGTGTGATTTCATTGGGGGGGCTAATAAGTCTGACCATAACTGTATATGTATATGGTGTAATGGTTTTGAAACCTAGACCGAAACTACGATGATGAGAACCCATGTGACACTAGCTTCTGTAACTAGATAGTAGCATTGTAGTCAAGCTGCGTGTTTACACCTTTAAGTAATGCGGTCTTAATTAAACGTGTTACATAGGTGCAGGTACTGTATGAAAGGCCTTAAGAATCAAAACATGTTAGCTTATTTCACATGAACATGCTCAAAATCGGTTAACATTTTGTACGTTAATGCGTTATTATGCGTTGAAATGTTAAGAATGTGCCCTTTTTACCTTTGATAGATGTGAGCAGTGTGAAATAGGACATACCTGCCCATGGCACCACTGAATCATTAAGACAAACAGGACATAAAAGCCATGTCTCGCTAGGGGAGTATTCAGACCTTTGTGTAAGCCAGCGTGTTCTCTACGATGGGTAAATTTCACCACGGTTGACAGCTCTCACACATCTGGCGTGACACTCACACTTTCAGTCTCTCTAGCTCACGTGAGAAGTCTTATGGGAAATCTATATTATTCCATTATAAACCTAATATTAGCTGCATCAAAACCGTTGGGGTCGTTTCCAAACTCTATAGACTATTTACAAGGTAATAAAACTGTTATATACATGTAGATGGGTGTGCAGAATTGAAAATCTCACGCCAGCCGGCTGACCAAAGTTGGTGACACTGATTTCACAGCTGCATGGTTCGTACATGCTGTCTCCATTACCGCTTACATACTCAGTACTCATAGATTTCACAGAATGTGGTGGGGTTGTGCCGAATTCTGCATTTGCACTGGCGCTGCTCACAGCAGAATGCAGACCAAAATAGTGATAACTGTCACTCCTTTCTTTTATAATGACAGAGAGAATATGACCACATGTTTCTAAACTAACCAACTAAAAATAAGTCTAAAGTCTAAACTAACTGACTAGTAAATAAGTGTCACATGGGGGTTGGTGCTGCTTCCATAAAGTTCAGTATCCTTTCTGCAAAGACAGGACTTCCTGTATCAAAAGGGAAAAAACATGCTAGCTTTTTTCACATTAACACACTCAAAACTGACATGTTAACATGGACATTTTGTATGTGTTAATGTGCTATTACGTGTTAACGCACAAGTTGTACATGTTAACTTCAATTTTGAGCGTGTTAGTGCGAAAAAAGCTTATACTTTTTGACCATTTTGACCTTCCGTAGTACTGCATATTGTGAGCATCTGTAAGTGATGAAAGACATTAAACCTTCACTGGGCAGGTTTACCATATTTTGGTAATCATTACTACCAGTGAAGAGTAGGTGAGGTCAGTTAACAGTTACAGAAGGTTCCAACACTAAGGAAAATTTAAACAAGGAAAGCTGAACATATTACAAACAGAGACCAAAACAAAGAACTGGAACTGAAATACATGATACATCAAGGGAACACGAGCAGACTAGCAGGGAAACACTCTAGGGTCACACCAAACAGGATGGCCAGCGAGAACTGCCGGCCAAACGGGGAGATGGTCCCTTGTGTATCTCACTTCTTCCGCTCTAAATTCTAGAACCTATAGAATTTAACCTCATTTTGAAAATGGGTGGGGGTCACTTCGACCCCAAAAATAACACAGGGGTGAACTGGTATGAACTGGAAAAGGACAGAGTAAGAGTCAAGTGACAGGCTAGGGTGACATATGTCGCCATGAGAAAGTCTCCAAAAATGGTACTCCAGGTAACCTCAGTTGGACTGTGTTAGTGTGGACCATGTAAAAGTTATACAGACCTTCAGGGAGATTGGTTCGAGGAACCAGAAGTTATACCATATGCTGTCTCATTAGCTTGTATGGGTTTAGCTTAGCCGTGCTTCTTAGTGTTTGAGGGGCTTTTAATGATCTTGTTAAGAGTTTCTCCGTTGGTTTTTCCTTAAATAGGCTAACCCTGTTGGCAATGAATTATTATTAATTCCTTTAGATTATTTAACCCCTTCTATGCTGCTTTGTCCCATAGCCTGTTACTATCGAGGGAACTGCCTGTAGGAGACCGCTCTGGACAAAGTGGGCCTTGTCTATACTTCCACACACAGAATGAGGAATGCTTTTTCTGTCCCTGGCATCTGATTCTGGCACGGTATAGGGTTAGCATGAGGGTTGGCTTACAGCTAGGCTGGGGGTAAAGGTTTCTCGTAAATCTGGAACTGGGGTTATGGTTAGCATGGCTGTTCGGCTGACATCTGGGGTTAGGGTTAGGGTTAAGGTTGGCTAACAACAGCTAGGGTTACGGTTTAAAAGGTTTTGTCTTTTACAGACATCCAAATGTGTGTTTATGAGAGTTCTGGGCCACTATATCCAATTTAGCTGGGTTTGATAACATTTTTAATATTTCATTTTCATATCACATGTTTAATGTCTTTCATCATTTCATATCATATCATTTTTATAAGGGCCTGGAATGTATGAAAAATGTTATCAAACCCAGGAACATTGTGGTTTCCCTAGATACGAGGGCCCAGAAGTGTCATACAAACACCTTTGGATGTATGTAAAATCCATATCCTTTCCAACGCTAACCCTAGGCTTTGTTGGCTATTCCTCATTTGGGGACGCAGGGTTACACAACAGTCTCTTGCAAAGAAGAGCCGTATGTTCCCAATCAGCACCCTTTCTGCAGCTGTGCTCCATAGGCACGGCGTTGTGGCATGCTGTTTTCCAGCTGTGCTCATTACTCTGATTATCCGTGCCTCACACTGGGATATAAACCCCTTTCCCAGTAATCCCACTTTATTAAGGCTGCAGGCCCCCAAAGCCTCAAACTCAGCGATGCTGCTGACTAACAGGTTGCAGCTACTGTTTTGGCTCGCAGATTCTGTTTTTACAACAGGGCTCTTAAATTGTCCTGACAGGTGTTTCATTACACATCCAGCTACCAATTATGCCAGTTTATTTATCTATTTATTTGATTGTTCTTCCTTTTTGTATCAATTTGTGTCTGTTAGCCTAGCATTTTATCACTTACTAGTTCCTGTGGAGGAAATGTGATACTTTACTTCTTGAAGGGAACGGCACTACGGCTTAGTTGATAACAATGTAGCCTCACACTAATGCCATAGATTTGGGTATGGACGGTAGGGACACGTCCCTAACAACATTGTGGCAGCCCTTGCCTCACACCTCCAAGCTTGCTGACTCAAATCCCTCCTCTAGCTCTGTGTGTGATTAATTTGCATGTTCTCCCCAAAGTGTATGTGGATTCCACCTTGTGGTCCCAAGACATGCAGTTATGTGATTGAGCATCTGTGAATTGTCTGTAGTGTGTGATTGTGAGTGTGTGTGCCCTGTGATTGGCTGGCACCCCTGGGTAGGTGTGTGCCTTGTGATTCTGTCCTGGATCAGCAGTATGATTGGATAGATAGATGGATGGATGGACACTTTCTGAATGTTACAGAGAAGACAAGCAGATTTATTGCTGAGTGGTACTTCTAGATGCCCGCTACCATTTTGCTTTCATCTATAACACTGAGAGGTCCCCTTCTTGTGCAATTTGGGAATGTCTAAAGTGGAATCGTTATTCTGATAATGCACCTTGGCTGTTTTTAGCAGAGTTTGAGAACTGTTTTTCCTCAAGCTGGGTCTTGGCTTTCAAAGGTCCTTCTGACAGAAGACTGATCCCCGAAATGTATGAGAAACAGAATTAAGATCCCTCCACGGTCCAGCAGGCTACCAGGACCTTAGTTTGTGAAGTCAGGGTCACTATGGAGTCTCATGTTCAATTTCGTGCCCAATGAAGGAGAAGAAGAATTTTGAATAAAGCGTTTTTTTGTGTGAAGCTCCGCGATGACTCTTCTGTATCCTCTGTCCAAGATCCTGCTGTTTCATGATGAATGTCTGTCACAATATGTTTGGTTCCTGGTCACAGATCACCGATGAGCTAAGTGAACGAATAAACACTCTGTAATGCGTATTGCATGGAAATAAAGCCTGAAAAGTATTTCTTAACTTTCCTTCAAGGAAAGACACAAAACGCAACGGTAATTAGACCCAGATCAAAGTAAGATGAAGGACACAGTGAAAAGGTGAGGTATTTCCACATCGTCCCAATGGCTTTTGCAGACACATGTTGGCAGCTGTCATGGTGTTTCATCGGGAAAAGGGGCTTGGTGTGATTTTAAAGCTTGGACGGGAATACAGCAGCACTGTGTGTAGTGAAGGGGCCCATTCTTTTGTAAGATGGATCTTCAGCAAGGTCGAGGGTCCATGGTCACATTGTGCGGCCCTGCTGCGGCACTGCGGGGGCAAGGATGATAGACTGTGAAAAATGAACCTTCTCCCGTCAAATCCCAGCTTCCACAGAGCCGAGCAACTTCCAGGGGGTTTATAGTCTGGATGTGTGGAGCAAAAACCATCCCTGACAGCTGCTTTGCCACTGGTCTCATTTGAAAGCCCCCCCCCTCAAAAAAAAGAGGACGGCAGTTCCTGTCTTTTTCCCATTAAAAGCTATGATGGGTTATACCAGAACTACCCAGAGCACGTCTGTGTTTTTTAAGGTATCGCCTTACGCCGCGTCCCCTTTCAAAGCCCAGCCAGGGACTGCAGTCACGGTGCTGATTTAATTACAGCCTGCTTACTCAATATCCCGCTCTGCTTTAAGTTTCCATTATTCTGTACCATAAATAGAGGGACATCGTGGTCTGGGGGGTCCGTTCTGTGGCGGCTGATGTCTCTGCTTGCCGGGGTATACTGTGCAGTGTCTTGTGAAGGCCCCATAGTAAAATTTCCAAGACTGCATCACTGAAGCGAAGGTCATGTTTCATCGCTGGATGCTCTTCTGCTGGATCCGATCCTAAATAAACACATTATCCCATTTTAAGAGACCGGCACGGAAATCGTCTGCACAATACCTGGTCCTTTCTAAGCTGTACTGTACCCCAGCAGCCTATGTCACGGGGGCCTCTCTGTTTACCGCAGAAGTTCTGATGCTCCACTGTAGGCCATTGCCCTCACGTCTGTCCTACTAAGACTGTGGGAAAGGACGGGAGATGTGTGTTGCACCACTGGGTGGCCATAGCAGGAAAGCCCTTTGGCAGCTTCTCATCTGCACTGCTGCCTCTCTTTTACTCAGAAACAGTGTGGTGGTTTTATGACTGTGGAGCCCATGCTAACAGGGCCCTCTGAAATTAGGACATCAAAGGAAGATTGGTGGGGCAAAACCCAGGGCCAGCAATTCCCTGACATCATCCATGCCTTTGTAGGTGATCCTTGTATCATTAGCGAGTTATACATTGTTATAAAGACAGATAATATGAATCAGTGTGTAAGGCTCCTGCAAGGAGAAGTTTTATAATCTGTGACCTTTAGGGCAGCTTTATCCTGTACTGTCACCTATTTCCCTAAAAACAAGGAATTGAGACAAAAAGGCTGCATTTTTTTTTATCAAAAAAAAGCATCATGTATTAAAATGGGAGTATAACACAAAAATGTTTTAAGGACAAAACGAAAAAAAGTTCTGATAGATAACCAATCAGATTGTAGTGGAGGTGGGACCAACCAATCAGATGTCTTGGTCCTGCTTCCTCTAGTTGCTTGGACCCATCTCCTTTATAATCTGATTGGTTCTCTCTCTCAACCAATCATTTTTCATTCTGCCCTCAGGACATTTTTGTTTAAGTAAAACTCCCACAAGATTCTTTTGTGCCCTAGAAATGTAGGAGCATGTTACATATTGCTTTTGTGCAAAATTTAGCTATGTAAACCATGTTTTTTGGAGTTACTTGCATTAATATAATAATAAAGCATTCATTGTTAATCAGTCTGTCTATTTGTTGGTTTAGTACAGGATTGCTGGGGACCTGTAGCCTATCTGATGCACCAAAAGGTTCGAGGCAGGGGGACACCTTGGACATGATGCCAGTCCATTACAGGACACATACACACAATGGATAATTTCATGAAGAAAACGTACCTTACTGTTAGGCTTTGTTATGAAGGAAAAAACCTCAGCAACATGGGGAGAACATCAGTGTGGGGATGTCACGATCGGTCCCTGCCTTATCTGGGTCTGTCCTTTGTTTCCCTAAGTTCCCTGCTCTCCTCAGTTAAATAGAGCGTGACGCTGTGTGCTAAATCCAGTTCGTGTCTTAGTGTTTTCCGAGTGTCTATGCCTGTAGTTCCCCGTCTGGCCAGTGAGTCTCGCTGGTCATCCCATTATGTTCCCTGTATTCCCCTCAGTTTAACTCGTAATCCTCACAGTTTCCTTTGCTTTCTAGGCCGCCGTGTGACTAAATGGGCTGAGTGTGTGGCTGAGAACCATGCATCCCAGACCGTTGTGAGTTTGAGGCCGGCTGGAGGCCCTGCCTGTGCCCAGTTTTGGCTCTATGTCCTATTTTCCATTTATGTCTTGTGTTCCTGGTACCTCCTAATCCCTAGTGTCTGAGTAATTGGTAATGACCCGCACCCATCCCTTGTTTACCCCTCGTTACTGGTGTATATATGTGCCTGCCCATGCCCTGTTCCTCTCTGGGTTACTGAATGTGAATGTGTTGCCTGCATGTGTTTACTGTGAGGTGTGCCCCGCTGTCAACCTGGTTCCAAGTCTGTGTGATTACTCTGGGTTTCCGAGTGTTTAGTTCTAGCCTACGTTAGTGTTTGTCTGGCCTACTTGCATTTGTTCAGACCCCGTAGTGTTTCTTGTTCTTTTGAGTTTAGTCTGTAGTAATGTCACAAAGTGGATCGTCATCAATAACAACAATAACAACAGGGTATTGAAATCCTCTGCCCTGGAGGGGTGTGAGGCAACAATGCTACTTTCTGAGCCATTGTGCCATTCTTTATAATATATATAAAAAGTCCCAGTTCTCTTTTTTGTGATGCAGCGGTTCATTGTTATACCAGGGTAACAGTATTGAAAATATCTGACCTCTGGCATAAAAGCCAACAGTGCAAAAGCATTTCAAGGTGAAATAAGCTTTATGTATAAAGTAAATCAGCAAATTTTCCATGAATATGTGCAGATAAAAACGCACAACAAAGTTTTCAAAATTTCTCCGCTGTTCAGTTGTCATCGCTTCTGCCACAGGCCTTGATTTTGTCTACAACACAACACACCAACTGTTCCTCTTTCCTAGCCTCAAGGCCCTCAACACTTTTCGCAGATGTACTCTGAGATCTTATTTTCTCTGCACAACAATGTCGATTACAGCTCAACAATACGTTTTCACTGATTGATTTATGACGTCTTGTATATAAGTAATGTCTTGATGACGGCATTGGTTTTGAAAAAGAATGGATGGAACAGGCATGTAGAAGAATGATTATCGGCTCACCATGAAAAGCCAAATTTTATAGTTTTGTTGTGTTTCAGAGACTGAAAAAGAGCAGTGTGCAAATGGAAACAGTGACATATCCATGGAAGAGGGAAGAGTGTAGATTGTGTACAGCGTGTGGTCAAACATATCTCCTCTTCCCTTGGCATGCCAGCATTTTGAAATGAAGCCTTTTACTGGGACAATAAAATCGTGGAAATTTACTGCTATCTCGTCTTAGCCCTCAGCAGCGTAACCGGCTTAGTGTGCTTGCAGTTCGGCGTGCGCAGCGACTGATACAGTCCTTCGCATATGTGAGGCCTATCTGGACCCCGATTTGATGTAGCTCATTCATTGTCCTTTTCCAGGAACGCTAACCTCAGGACATCACTATCTCACATTTTCCATTTTTGTTCCATCCACCTCTTCAGAATGTTAGATGTACACCAACTGGCTGAAATGATATCTGTATTTGAGGTCATGGTTGGGGAGGAAGTAGGGGTTAAAAAGCCTTTAGTCCTTTTGGGGCTAAAACAGTTTCATTAATGCCATTGGCTGTGACAAAAGGTCGCAATGAATCAGCTCTCTTTCTTTAGCCTAAAGAGTTAGGTGGAGAATTGGATTTTGTTAGTCTTCTGAAACAGATCTGGGTCTGCACACAAACTGAAAAATGGTCTGAGATTTTTGAACCTTTACACTCTGAAAAATGTCACGTTGGTACAGCTTTTGTAAAATGCTTTTATAAGCATGCCACCGTTGGCCGTACATTAGGCTTACTGACGCAGTTGGGTAGACTGTCTGCTGCTGAGTTCATAATCCTGAGACATCTAACACCCCCTATAAGAATGATGCCAAAGTGGAAGGCTTGCTTCAGACCTGCTCTTTGGAGCAGGTTGAGTTTCTCTTTGAGCACAAAAGAACGTCATAGTTTTTGGAAAGATGACCCATTTCTGGGGCATTATTCCACCAGCTGGTCGAGGAGCTGTGGAATGAAACAGCCCGCGGTGAGGACCTGGAGTTGCTCAACCTGATGAAAAAAACATAAACATTAAGCGAAACGCCTCTCCAGTGGCAGAGACACATTCATAGGTCCTCAGTCCTCTGCTTTCATTTGTACCTTCACTCTTACTGTAGCATGCAGTGTCACACATCTGTGGTGACATCTGGACTCACATTTTGTGATATACATACACTTATGTACGTATCCACATATGCTTTTGCATTTATATTTCCTATTTCTATTTACCTTTTATCCATCTCTCGCAAGCATGGCCTAGACTCAGCTTAACATTTAACTGCACACTTGCTTTCCGATTTCCTGCAATGCTTGTTTTTTTTCGATTATTATTTCAGGGAATTTCTTGCCATGAAGGCCTAAACAGCAGCACCTGCCTCGCCTTGTGCAAATGCTATTTCTTATTTTCATCAAAAAAATCACAGATGAGGTAAAGCATGATGGTAGAACATTCACACAAAAGCATACCACATCATTCTTTTAGCGTCGGGGGGGATAAATAACACATATATCATGTCAAATAAAAGACGGTGCAGAAATAACTTATTTGGGCCTCATCAATATGACAAATGGCACTGAACTAGAGCTTAAATGGAGGAAAATGATGATTCCTTTAAGTTACTATAACTGAGAGATGAGACGAAGTTTTTAAACTTACTCCGGTACTATTCCTATACTTAAGACTTGTTTCCATTGATCAGTTCCTCATTATTATGCTTCCAGTGTCCCCAATGGGCTCTTGGCCATCATGAATAATAGCAGCTCTATCTGCAGAACGAATTCATCTCGTTTTGAATGGATTTCCAGCTGACAGGATCCCTCGGTAATACAGAGCCACGTCAAACCTTTAGCTGATAAGGAATAAAAGCCAAGCAAGGCAACTGAAATGATTAGGGCAGATTTAATGAACAAAGACTAAGAATTACCAACACACATTTTGACAATTAGTAGAAAACATGTAGAGGTTAAAATAAAAACAACCAGTTTGCAGATGAGACGCCAAAAGAGACGGCGACAGTGAAGCTGGATCTGGGGTGTGCTTTCAGTGAGGAAGGAATAGGGAATTCTGGGTGCTAGTTTTGTAGTCGTGTTTGTGAATCGGGGGGGGGGGTGCGGGTGCAGTTGATGTCAGGGGTGTCATTTGATAGCTTCCCTGTGCAATATTGACAGCGTTAATGTTGGTTCTGGTGCAAACAAATTATGATAAATAAACACTCATAGAAAATAAACAGGAAATGATTAAGAAACATGTCATAAAAGCTGACCCTGACAGTAAACAAAGCATGGATTTCAGCGCCTGCCTCTGTCTTTTACAAAGAAACACAAATACTGTTATTCCTGCAGCCAACTGCTTCTCTTCCTGATAATACCTTCAAACATCAGGAATATGAATGGGCTTTTATCCCCAATGCTGCAGACCTTCTCCTAATGAGATTTTGATGCCAAGATTGAATTCTTGATTTATTCTGGGAGAATCGATGATCAACTTCTCCAGACTTCCCAGAACGTAAAGCAGTCACGATCTGAGCATTAGACACGGATGGCAGAGGCTTTGTGCATGAACTGTGCACTATTTGGAGACGTAAACTAAAAAGAGAATTATGGGAAACCCACAGCCATTGAAACACATCAAGGGCAGAATTGGGGGGGGGGGGGTGGGTGAACAGCCCTGAGCCCCAAAAAGTAGGGCGGGGGGGCTTGGGATCTTGACTTTTTGTAACAAAAGCACATAGATCAAATGTCCACTACAAACCATTTATATAACAGTTTTAGTTAAATATTATGATGTCACATGAGCATGATATATGCATTATAAATGTGTCACAAAAGAATGAAATAAAATATTATCTTGAAGTGTACCCAACATATTATAGAATGTGTAAAGTTTTGCTATAAACAAATAAAAGGTGTGTGTGTGTGTGTGTGTGTGTGTGTGTGTGTGTGTGTATATTGTCAATGCCATACATTTTATGTGATCTTATGGACAATGCTAAAAGAAATATTTTTACGTATAATAAATATTGTTAACTTGAAGAGTACAATGTGTAAAGACCAGATAAATTCCAAATATCAGATGGTAGAAAAGAAAGTTGTGAGTGTGCATGTGTGTGCAGTTGTGTGTGGTGTTTTGAGACGCCACAGTGCACTTTGCATATAAATACTTAATGTGCTACCTGTGAAAAAGATTGTTCTGCTATGAGTACAAGGTCAGGTCAGGTCAGGTCAGGTCGGGGAGCATGCACTGATGCAGCGCGTTGCCGCAGCCATCACATGACGAAACACCTCAGGATCCCTGCTGGTGACCTCCCAGGCAGACACACGGTCCAGTCCCACCCTCTGGAGATAGCCATCCATCTTCCGCAGCCAGGTGTTACGTGGGCGTCCCCTCGGCCTGGACCAGCAGCTCGGGTCCTCAGCAATGAGGATCCTGCGAGCCGGATCACCCTCAGGGAAACGTGCCACGTGGCTGTAGTGCCATAACTGATGCTCCCTCACAATGCAGGTAATGTACCTCATTCGGGACTCCCCTAGCAACTGCTCATTCGACACAAAGTCAATCCAGTTGTTCCCCACGGATTCTCCAAAGAGACGCAATACTGAAGGAGTCCAGTCTTCGTCTCAGCTCACTGGATAGCGTTCATGTTTCACAGCCATACAGCAAGACAAGGAGCACCAGGACTTGAATCTTTGTCCTCTTGCAAAGATATTAGGAATTCCACACACCCCTGTCTAGCGACCTCATGACCGTCCATGCTCTCTCAATCCATCTGCTGACATCATAAGAAGATTCACCAGAGACGTGAATGTCACGGTAAGTGAATCTCAACACTCTCCCCACTTACAGACACACTGCTGATGGCTGTGCTGAAGAAGTCATTAAAGGCCTCAATTTTAGTTTCTTATCCAGGACACTCACAATCCCAGACACTCAGACTCCTCGCTCAGTCTCTCGAGAACCCTGATCAGAGCCTCCATTAACTCTATGAAGATTATAGCATCATCAGCAAAGTCAAGATCAAATCTTTCTTCATGAACAAATGCCCCACAGCCGCTGGACCCCACGACCCTGCCCAACACCCAGTCCATGCAAGCATTGAATGAGTAGGAACATGAACACACCCTTGGCAAACCTCAGAATCAACCGGGAAGAACGCAGAGGTTCTCCCTCCACTCTGCACAGCACTCACAGTACCAGTGTACAGGCCGACCATGACGTCCAGCAGCTTCGGCGGGATCCCGCAAAGTCTCAGGATGTCCCACAGGGAAACTCAATCAACTGAGTCAAATGCTTCATGAAAATTGAAAAAAGCTGCAAAGAACCTCTGCTGATATTTGCACTTGATGAGACCCCTCAAGGCCAAGATGCGGTAGATAGTAGACTTCTTAGGCGCGAAGCCAGACTGCTCCGGTCACTGGTAGGCAAGCAAGTGATCACGGACCCTGTTAAGGATGATCCTAGCAAGGACCTTACCCAGCACCGAGAGCAGTGTTATCCCCCTGTAATTCCCGCAATCCAGGCGATCACCCTTCCCTTTCCAGATAGGGACAACAAGTCCAGTTTTTCAGTCAGGTGTCATACCTGTTTCCCAAATGGAAGCAAAGATTGCCTGCAATGCCAGGAGGATAGCCTTACCACCAGCCTGGAAAAGTTACCTCCTTATCTGCCCTCAGAGGTCTCACAGCCGTCCTTCTCAGTTCCCGGTACAGACTGGAGTTGCCACCAAGTTGTGCGCTGCGACTCCTCTCGATAATATCCATGGTGCCCTGTGAGATGAAGCACCTCCTTCTGGGAACACCGGCAACACCAACACAACCCTCAGCAACCTTCAGGGTCTTATCACGGAAGGTTTCCCTCATTACATTAGAGCTGGTAGTTGCACCCAAGTCTGCAACTTCCTCACACATGCTGCATGCAAACTCATCAGAAGCAGCTTGATCTTGGCGTCTGGCCAAGTACAGCCTCCTTCTTGTAGTAGGTGGTAGCCTACTGGATCTAAACTGAATCTTCAGAGTAGCAACAAGAAGTCTGGGGCACTTCTGTAGACCCTGCAGTTATGCAGGAGCCTCCTGCATCTGCCCACAAGGATGTGTTCGATCTCCTTCATTGCACCACCAGTATTGGAGTACCAAGTCCAACAATGTGACTCAGGGCGTTGGAACTAGGATCCAGCGACACGCAGCCCCTGACCTTTCGCAAAGTCAAGGAACATGGAGCCACTTTCACCCCAGTTATCAATCCTATGGCAACTGACACATCAGGGGAGTGTCACCTCGTGGGCACCCATCAACCATTGAGCGAAGTTATGAGTGCAATGTCTCCCTCAACGAGACATCACTCACTGCGGTTGGAGCATACACAGAGACAACAGACAAGACACCCAAGGAGTGTCTTAGCCTGAGTCTCATAATAGGCTCGTTGAAAGGAGTGACATCACACACCATCGGGAGGATCCAATCCGCCACAGCAACAGCTACTCCCTGAGTATGGCAGCCATCAGCGTAACCAGACCAAAAGTAGGTGTAACCACCTAGAAAGATCTGGCCACTCCCTGGTCTGCGTACCTCACAGAGTGCTGCCACTGAAATGCGGAGGTTATGAAACTCCTCCAACAGCAGAGGAAGATGGTCATTTTGCCAGAGAGACAAGATGTTCCATATGCCTACCTGGATGGGCTGCCTCCTACTAGGACCCAAGTACAAGCTAGCACAGAAATTCAGATACAGAATGTGTAAAGTGCAAAGTACACCATGACATTATTATTATTATTATTATTATTATTATGTCTGATATTTGGACTTTACACATTCTATAACATGCTGGCCAAACTTCAAGTTTACATCGTTTCGTTCTTTTGTGTCATTGTGTCATTTTGTGTCTCATGTCACAGGGAAATTATAATGACACAATTAATGCGTCATTTAGCACCAACTTTTACAACTCAATAATTATTGATTCTTGTTAATGCAAATGTGATGAGTAAATTAATGACTTTCTATCTAGTGATAACTAGAAAAAATAATCTAGTGTGGTTAATAATTGTTCAGCTCATCATTACTAGACCAGATGGAAATTAAACTTCCAATTTTTGATTGTGTGTGTCTGAACAAGAGAGAAAAGCAATATACAGATCTGCAAAACTATACGCAATGGAAAGTACGTACATATCCAAAGGGTGAAGGCAAGATCATAACATCTGGTTCCTCTACACAAAGTACATGTTTGTAATGGTGTCATATCGATAGGATAGGATAACACCTTAGAACACTTGTCCTGAATGGGTTGAACAAAAAATCCATACCTTGTCATAATTTGTGGGCATACTACTGAGATTTCAGTTCTCAAATTTCATTAAGGCCCTCAAACAGAGCAGTGCTTGCTGCAGTGAAAACTGCTACATGCATAGTCATAGACAAAAGCTTTGTCACTGTTGTTTTGTTTGTTGAATATTATTATCATTCCCTACTAGCACTTTCACTGGTCTGTGATTGGCTGTTATCTCAGAGGGGAAGGACTGAAGGTGTAGCCTTTCCTGATAGGGTGTTTACCACATTGAAACACTTGACCGCCACCGAGCCAGAGAGGAAGAAAATGGGAAGTGGGACAGATCCTACAAGCGAAAGTTTCTCGACCTACCAGTGGCTACTGGGCTAGGTGGGCTGGTGGGAGATGTGATAGATGGCTGGAGAAAGCCGAACTGCTGAGAGATGTTGACACTAGCACACTGAATAACATATACTGGGGAGGGACAAGGAACCGGAATGGAATAGAAGTAGTAGGCGATGTACTTTTATCTATGATGTTTTTGGAAACTCAAGAAGATTAGCACGTTTCCACCCTAACCATTTTTTTCCAAAATATGGGAAAGAGGAAATGAATTGGAGCTGGGATTCATTGTACGAAAATATTTACCCCTGTTCCACTCAACAGGCTAACATGGTCTAGTGGAGTTTAATGTAGTCTTGAGGTTTTGAGGTCCCCTTTTCCGAAGAAGTAGAAAAGATTTTGTAGATGCGTCTGTCCTGATTCCTGCGTGCGTACGCCTGAAATGATAAATAAGAAATGGATGTTTTCTTGCGTTGCTGCTCCTCTTTAAGATCTTAACTGAAGCCCTCCATGTTTCTCTCCTTTCCATCTGGTCCTTTTTAGTAACATCTTGAAGTTTGTATTGCAGGCATCCCCTGTGCAATAAAACATTGTTTTTAGAAAAGATTTATTTTACTGGGACATATGGCTAGAAGATGTGTTTTTTATAATGTAAAAAGGTTTCCAGCATAGCAGGAAACGTGTTTGAAAAATAAAATACATTTCACAATTAAATGGTGTACAAATTCTTGCTGAAAGTTGTTTTTTGGGAACATTAATATATAATGTAAGAGATTCTCTGTTCTCTTAGAATTTGGATCACTGTACTTTGCTAAATTCCTTTCACCTTAATCTCAGGGCTGAATAAGTGAGACATGACAAATGAATACTTTTTATTGTTGGAAATGCTGTTAATATCAAGGGAAATGTTACAGTCTTAGGATTTCAACACCTTTAAAATGAGTCTGGAAGTTTTCCATTTTGTGTGCTGCTGACTGCGACCTAACAGGAGAAATTTCGCCCAACATCTTGCTCTGGATGAAGCCAGTCATTGAGTCAGTAACGTCTGAATCACACATTGTAACAGTAAAGCATTTTGCAATAGATATTTTCCAGAGCTAAATACAAAAAAATAATTAAATAAGATTTTTAATAACAACACACGCCAAATGGGTAGAACATTTCCTGACTCACTGTTAACATTGAAGCAGAAAGCCTCGTAGAGAAATGCTTTTGAGCATGAAAATTTCAGTATGTACAGTAAATAAGTAGAACACAGCATAGTGTCACCAAGCAGGGTGCTGATAGCGATAAAAATAACATTTTAAAAAGCATGTAACTGGGCAGAAATGTGACCATCGTCCTGCACCTACTGGAATCACAGTGCTATATGTTTGCTGTGTGAAGGACCAGGTGAAAATAAGCTGCGAAGCCTACAGCAATCGGCACACATACTGTGATACAGTGACATCAGGGCGTGACCTTTTGACCATCACCACATCTCCTTCCTGAGGTGGATGGGGCCTTGTGTAGCCAGCTGGCCAGAAATTTATTCTCTTATACATGATTCCCCCCCCCCCACTGTTGTCTTCTGACTTGTTTTTCACTTAGATTTAACAGTATTTCAGACTATGAAGCAGTTCTTGTAAAATATTTGTTGAGCACATTAAGGTATAATATGAAAATAAATTTGATTACTTGGTATTCAGTAAATATTACAAAATATCCCACAGAATTTCACCACAGCATGTCTAAGATTTACGTTGGCTGGGGTGGCACATGAAATACTACAGGGATATGATTATATGGTGTATCTTATTATATCTCATAAAGAGTGTTACAATGATACTGACTGTAATTATGATGGTGTAATACACTCATTATAAAAATGTATTAGTAGTAGACATAAATCAATCAATCCATCCATCCAAATCCACTACAGCAGTGTTTCCTAATCCGATCCTCGGGGACCAACAGCTGGTCGATGTTTTTGCTCCCTCCCATCTCCCTGCCAGACAGCCCACATTTTACCGGGAGCTGGCAGGGAGCAAAAACATGCCCTGTCTGTGGCTTCCCGGTTGGGAAACACTGCAGTGCAGGATCACGGTGAGCTTGGTGCTTATACCAGGAAATACAGAGCTTCTACTCCATGGCAGGGCGCACTCACACACTCACATTACAAGGGCAATTTGGAGAGACACTGATTCAGCTAAAATGCATATCAATGGACTTTCAGAGGATTCCTCAAGTACTATCTGACGGTTTCTTTTATTGCTCAACCATTTCTCTCCTGTTTATTTATTTGTATTTGTGTTTCTTAAGTGGCAAAAGGCTTTTTACTGTAATAAAGGGGCTCCTTCGTAATTTTGCTAATGAATGCCAAATAATTTGCCGAATGCCAAAAAATGCCAACATTTTTTTATTTGATTTTAATATCTTTTGTTTAAATTTGTTCATTCTGTCTTTGTAAAGCACTTTGAATTGCCTTGTG
>JAAGVU020000078.1:10143892-10165972 GCA_011763525.2 Mormyrus iriodes | reverse complement strand
TGCGAGCGTGTGTGTGCCCGTACCTGTGTGTTTGTGCGTGCGAGCGTGTGTGTGCCCGTACCTGTGTGTTTGTGCGTGCGAGCGTGTGTGTGCCCGTACCTGTGTGTTTGTGCGTGTGAGTGTGTGTGTGCCTGTACCTGTGTGTTTGTACATGCGAGTGTGTGTGTGCCTGTACAATGATTTGCGCTCCCATGTTTGTGGTGCGTCTGTACTGAAGATATGTTCTTAGACAGAGCTTAGGGAGATCATTGATGATCTCATGAAGAACAAAAGCTTGAGGAAATCATTCCTGTTTTGTTCTGGCTATATCCAAAGCCCTGTTGGGGAGCCTGTGCTCAGCACCGTCGCCTGTGCTCTTTGGCCAGCTCTCACTTTGATTTATGGAAGTGATTATCTGCAGACTACGGCACCTCATCCGAAGTTTCAGATGTAACTCTGGCGCTAATTTAATTTAGTTGATGGGGCTATTGACCTTTGACCATGCCCCCCCCCTGCATGTTTAACCTCGATTTTCAACGGAATTTGGCATTGTGTAGCGGTGCTCCTCTGTTTGGTTGGTTCTCACACAGAGTGTGTTCCCAGCAGACACAAAGGGCTGAATTGTGCTTGACTTTCTTCAAAACTCTGATGTTATTCTACCAGTTTCACATCATGGATGCTTTAATTGGACTGTTCTTCATTTTGATTGTATTGTAAGCAAATCCTCAGCACTGCTTTCTCCATGAAGTGCTCAGTCCCAAGAGGCAATAATGTTTAAAATGATAGCAGGCAGCAGGGCTGAATGAGACACCTCGCAAACCCGAGGCAAGTCTTGTCATACTGATACTAACGATACATCATAATGAGTTCTGCACATTAGTCGGAAAAATGAGATCTGGTAAAAACAAAAACAGTATTCCCTTCTGATTCTTGAACTTTACATTTGTTTAGCAGACCTTTTTGTCCAAAGCGACATGCAAGTGAGAAAGCAGGGTCAGCCAGTGTCCCAGGAGCAGTCGGGGTTAGGAGCTTTGCTTAATGGCACAATGGTAATACTATTACTCTGCCGACTACAGTATTTGAACTCACAACCTTCCAGATATGTGCACCGATCCCCAACTTGCTGAGCTTGTGGGTTCAGATCCCAGGAAGGGCAGTGCCGTTATCGAGTCAGATACAGATGGAGATGACACTTCAGGATTCGAGTTGAAAGCTTTTCTTTTTTCTAGATAGGTCCTGGTGTCTATGCTAACGTATTGTGTTTCCAACATGGTCATCAATAACATTCTTTGTCCCCTTAGTGTGTTTCAGGTATACATCCTCCTATTATAACACCAAGTGCATCTGCTTTTTGTAACCTTTTTCATACTATAATAGTTTTAATATGTCATTTCGGCCCTCAGTCCCAGTCTGTCCACATCAGCCAAAACTCTGTCTTTCTTGTGTCAAGCCGGTTTATGTTTTTTTTTTCTGCTGCAGTAATAAATACCCTAAAGTGCTGCTAATTGGCTGCACATGTGTAAAGGGAAAAGGGAAAATCTCTCAGTGAAGATGTATCAGAACATTCTGCTGATCATAAGAGCCAGACATGGTCTTCTCAGACCCAAATAAAAGTCGCCATCATCTTTCTGTATGGTGGGCAGCACCCTGTAAATCAATGAAAGTAGTCAGGAACTCTCCCTCTCTCCCCCTCTGCAAGCCATCCGGGGACTGTGATTTACCCTGACAGGCTACAGTTGGACAGATGGGCAGACTCTGTTGTGCCTCTTACTGGCACAGTCTGAGTACCTATATTACTGAAAAGAATACTTACAATTTGTACAAACATAAAGTTTCTTAGAAATTAAGTGACCTAACAAAATCTGTTATGCAGGAATGTATCCACCCACCCATCCATCCATCCATCCATCCATTCACACATCCATCTATACATCCATTCATATTCTAACTGTTTATCCTAGTCAGGGCCACTGGGAACATCTCAGACAGCATATAGCATATAGCTGGGGCACACCCTGGATGGGATCCCAGTAGTGGGAATATATGATAATTTTATATAAAAAACATTAGTAACACTTTACTTGAGAGGGCACCAATAAGTCGTGCATTCTAACTTAATGTATTAATTAACCAGAAACTGCTTACACACTAATATCATGTTTGTTCATCATTAATCAATCATAACGGTCCATGTATTCCATGTAGTTACTATACTTGCTTGTGTTTTGTCCTTCAGTAGTAAGTTACTAAATTACTTGTGCCCCCCTCAAGTAAAATGCTGCTGAAACATCTACGAATTAACAAATGTTGGTTATTCAGAATAATTCAGAAGTGGACAAACACATGATACAGCAAAAATAATGTCAGTAAGTACTTTAGTTGATTGCCTTGCCAAACTCCTTTAAGTATAATTTATTACTCTTTAATATGTCCCTTAACCAGTGAGGAGAGAGGAGTTTTGGACTTGCTCCCGGGTCATAATGTGACTTGCCACTGCAGAAGAACAGCTGGGGGCAGGCTGAAGTCAACAATGTTGTTCTGCTCTCTCCCACATGCTTGTTGAGTTTCTTTTAGACTCCAATGCTAATGAGAACAGAGCAATCTCGTGCAAACAGGTGATGACCTCGAGATGCTGAGCCAAGATGATGCAATTCGATGATGGCTAACGCCCCAAACGGACTCTGTCTTTTCCAAGCGCTTCCATGACACTACATTGTAAATGTAACCTGCATCCTTTGTCACACATCTCGAAAACGAAGGCTAAAGATGTTTGATTCCTAACAATGAGCAGTATTGCTTTTTTTTTTTTTTTTCTTTTTGTGGCCAAAATATTTTGGACTTCCGTGCTCGTCTAGGCTGAGATAAGTTATGAGAAAAACTGACAGTTTTGGTGCAGGTCCATTTTGGAAGGTGAATGGGTGGAAAATCGCGCCTCAGTTGCTCTGGATCGCACTCTGCTGTTCGATCCAGAGCTCAGAGCCATAGTCCTTCTTTGGCGTCACACTGGAGCTGAAAAATTCAAAGATTTTGAAAGATGTATTTAAATAGCAGATGAAGAAGAGAGCATTATGTATTACTCTAGTACTCTGTTTTAGATGGTCATTTTTAGGGACATGCTAGTTATCGCTACAGGATAGGTTTACTTAATCCTAAACCTTTTCTGTTGTCTTACTTTTCCAATACAATTCTCAAAAGCTCCTTTACCCACTTCTAAAGCAGAAACTACCAAACCAAGGATCATGTAAGCTAACATAACTACTGTTTCAGTCCAGAATCTTCTATTTGTCTTTCAGTGTTGATTATAGAGTTTGCTGACAGCCTTTTTGGTAATTGGACACAAGCCTCTGCAAAAGCCTGCTTACCCTATTGGTTGTTTTTTCTCCCATAACAATTGGTCACATGACTCCTTTGTTGACTCAAAAATATGGGCATGCAAAGGATACAGGATAACTGAGATCTGAGCCAGTCCAGCATGTCTCTTTAAATTAGTGCAGAATGCTATTCATTGCTGAAAAACTCAACTTTGTAACAGTTGATGTACGCTGTTGCTCCTTCTGTAACTTAAACCAGTTGCATTTATGTCACCATATGGAACTACAACTGTAAGCATGTTGACAGCTAGTTAAAGCAGAGAGTATGCATATTCTATAATATTTTATAATAATGTACCTGCTTCCATATATCTGCAGGAAAAAGTAATATATAAAGGTTTTAAACAAATTATAGCTTCCTCTGGTTGTATAGTGTTCAAAAATCTTAAAACTGTCTTGCACTTTTTGTAGGAGTGACGATAAAATCACCTTATTTCATGCGTCAAATGTTGACCATTGACTGTGCTTGACCATCTGTAGTCTGTCTGTTACTCTGCTGTCAGCTGAAGGAGAACATTGCAAATCGACATGTTCCGTTAGGGATTTTTTTTGCATCCCTTCCTTCCAACGCGTCAGTACAAGTCTTGAGCGGAATGCAAATGTATGACTCTGTCATTTTAGAACTGTACAAAGTGTTCCCCAATAGTGTCCTGCCAAAGAGCTTGGTATAAGGCATGAAAAAGAACACCCACATTGTCCCATTTAGAATGTGCCTACACTGTATGCAAATTCCAAGGAGGGATGGCTGTTCAATTATGCAAAGCGTGTCAAAATCCCAAATGTCTCAGTGATCCTGTGACTATTTTAATAATATTAAAATATTACATATATATATATATTTTTATAATCTTCCACAGAACTGCTGTCTTTCACATACTTGAGAGGACATCAGTGTAACTGGACGGGACAAGACAAGACATTTAAATACATAGCGTGAGTTTAAATGTAAATTGAAATATGATAAGTGGATTGAGAAACACAAAAAAAGAAAATGGAAAAATCACACGTGGTGACCACAATCACATATGTATGGGGGTGGGGGGTGGTACACCCTGGATGGGGTACCAGTCCCCTGCAGGTATGTTATTAATATAACTCTATATGGGTGGCACAAGAGCCCCACACCTGTTGGGTTAGTGGTTCAAATCCCACCCCCAGCTCTGCAAAGGGGGTTTGCATATATTTCTCTGGTTTCCTCCCAAAGTCCAAATCATGTAGTTGGGTCAGGTGGTATCTCTCACTGGTATCTCTCACATGGCCATAATATGCAGGTTTTTGCCCTGAAATGGACTGGCATGCTGTCCAATGTGCTTCCTGTCTGGTGCCCTGCATTTCCTGGGATGAGATCTTGGCTCACCGTCACCGTGTTCTGGATAAGCAATATGGACAATAGATAGATGAATGGCTTCCAATAGAATTTATAACACATTTCTATTCGTCTGGAATTTTCCATTCAGCTTCCAAGTTATTTGTTAGTTCATGCACGTTTTTGCAATAAAGCCCATCTGTGTACTGACTCAGAGGGTATAGTTCAATACCATTTATTTGCCAATGGCCGCGGGTTATTGTTCAGTCTCTATTATACTGAAGCTTTCAGCTCCCTCTACTGAAATGCGTACTATTTCTATGTCTTTCATAAAAATACAGTCTGATCAGGTGTTTATTATACGGTCATGCCCCACATAACGACATTTCGGTCAACGACGGACCGCATACGTGGTGGTGGTCACATAAGATTACAATGGAGCTGAAAATTTAATATGGCCTTGTGATGTCATAGCACAATGCATTACTCACGTGTTTGTGGTGATGCTGGTGTAAACAGACCTACTGCGCTGCCAGTCGTATAAAACTATAGCACATACAGCTATGTACAGAGTATAATACCTGATAATGATAATAAAGAACTATGTTACCGGTTCATCCCTGCGTTATTTTTGGGGTCAAAGTTACCCCAGTCCATTTTCCATATGAGGTTAAATTCTATAGATTCTAGAATTTAGAATGGAAGAAGTAAAATACACAAGTGTTAATGCATTTACTATACTGTACTTTTTATCATTATTTTAGACTTCCTTCTTATAAATAAATACTGTAATCTAGGTGTGTTGTATCCTATAGCATCTAGGTTTGTGTAAATACACTCAATGATACACGCACAACAACAAAATCAGCTAACGATGCATTTCTCAGAACACAGCGCTGTCGTTAAGCGACGCTTGACTGTATATTTTTCTGGATTTTTCATCCTAGGCTTCAAACGCCAGTAAACAGACAAGCCAGAGGTATGCTTTATGTTTATTTAGACTCTTTTGCTAATTTTTCTCGACGGCGTAACCATGAATGTGGAACATGATGCAAGCACGAAGATTCCTCATGGGTGTCTCACCTCGGCAGAATATCGCTGACAGCCTGAAGGACCTGCAGCTCGTTATTGTAGCTCTCAGATAGCTTTTACTTGGTATCTGTGTGAATAGGGCACACTAAGAGTGCCTGTGGGTGGGTATGGCGTATCCTAGACTTTGTGTGTTTTTGTATAGTGCATCACAGTGTGGGTGGGTTTATATTTGCTTGTTACTTTTCAGCTTGTGGGGACATTTTTCAGGTTTTGTATTTTGTTTGGTTACTTATGATTGAGGTTAGGGCTGGGTAGGGGTTAAGGCTGTCATAGTTAGGATTAGGGTTTTTCCCAATAAATAGAGACCCCACAATGATAGAAATATATGAACCGTGAGTGTAGTGTATCCTAGCAGTATCTGTGTGTAGAGCACTGTAGAAGTGTATGTGTGTTTGTCTATGTATGGCACACTGAAGTACTGTGTGTGTGTGTGTGTGAATAGCACATTGTAGAAGTGTGTGTGTGTGTGTGTGTGTGTGTGTGTGTGTGTGTGTGTGTGTGGAATGTATGTATTACATTGTGGGTAATGTGATAAAAACCTGTTATTTTGATATTGTGGGACCATTTTTTCACTCCCCACAAGGGAAAACTCAGAATCAGTGACTTTTTATTTTAATTTTTTAAAAATATAATTCATAATCCATCCATCCATCCATTTTCTTTAACACTTATCCTATACAGGGTTACAGGGGAATCCGGAGTATACGGGCGCAAGGCAGGGAACAACCCAGGTAGCTTCAGCATGTTTTTGGACTGTGGGGGGAAACCGGAGTACCCAGAGGAAACCCCACGGTGACACAGGGAGAACATGCAAACTCCACACACAACAGACAACTCTCAGTGGGGAAGAGCATCTCATACATGGATCCACGCATCACTTTCCATTGCACAGTCCAGATTGCTGGGTGGTACAGCTTCTTCTGTAGGGTTAACTGGATCTTTCCCATTTAGGATAATGAAAGGCCTCTTCTTCTGGACCGCGATTGCGCAGAACTCCAAAGCAATAACATTACTCAAGCTTGCTCAAATGTTCAGATTTTTGTCATTTTGTAAATAAAAATATATGATCCTAGGCGGATTAAAATGTTCAATTTTCTCTTAACCAACTGCATAGTTTCCTAATTTCTTTTCCTTTTATATTCTTTGTCTTTTAATTGCACATAATGACCTTGTTTTCACAGTGAGAGAAACGAGGATGAAAGAACTGCTGAGAAGCGAACTCCCCCGAGATAAAAGGTTGGCTGGTCACAACTCAAGCAAATCTTTGGACCACAGTTTGCATAAAACCAGTAGCCGTATATTCTCTTAAGGCTACAGCTGTCAAAACATGATAATGCACCAAAACGAACCAAAAAAGAAAAGCGTAATACAAATAAATGGTTGGGTCATGAAATGCTATCTTTCTTTACTGATTGCAAATCTGCTTTCTGGTACTTCGTGTTGCTCTACTAAATTATAGATAAATTTAGAAGATTATACCACTGACCCTGTAGAGAAGTATATGTTTGTTTTTTAATGTAAGATACAACATCTTCTCTAGCTGTATAAGTGTATCGCGTGCATATTCCGTCTGTGCCCACAAAGGTTTGCTCGAGGTTCTTTATATTCCTCCCACGGTCAGCAGATACAGGTTATAGGTGAACTGGCATCTCTATATTGCTCATAGTGCAGGCCCTGCTCTTGAAACCCAGTTACACTCATCCTCAGGATGGGCTATCTCATTCCATTGGCTCTCAAAACAGTTATTCAGACATCCATGATTCGCTATAGCCTTGCGCTTCTCTGTCAGAGAGGAAACTCCTCCCACAAAGCACCTCTTCCTATATAGATTGGAACCAAACAGATGTGGCACTTGCTACCTGCAGCTGTGTTAATGTTGCAAAACCCCTGGATGTACATCAGCTCGTGTCCCTGATGCTGTGAACTATAGCGTGTCCATTGGCAAACTGAGTGGTGGTTAAATGCAGTGTAAACAGAACTCCACAGAACGGTCACCAGTATCGTGTTCCTGCTTTCCTTGTCTTTGTTTACTTTTCCTGGAAAAGCCAATGTCAAACAATCTGCTTTTGTCCTCGGGAGAGTCTCACTGCATTATGTTATGAATATACATGCCCTACTTTAATATATTGGTGTGTTTATCTTAGTGATAAATAGCGTTTTGACTCTGTATGCATCCCGTGCAGCTCGAAAGCGAGGATCATGCAGCTCTCGGTGGTATGCTCAGATGGACTCTTACTCCTCATCATCATGAATGTAACAGACTCACTTCTCTCCCTCTGGACATGCTAGGTAGAGCTACGTTGTTTGTTTTTCTTAGTTAATGTATTTGCTTTTAATCCAATCCTGCCCTGATTGGTCATCAGCAGGCATGCCTGCTCTCTCATGTAATGCGTGTTCATTTTAAATGTGTTCCTGCCCTCCACGCTACACGCCTTGTCCCATTGCAGAACTTTTTGGCTCATCAGCAGTAAATGCTTGCTTGACTGAATCAGGGAACGTGTTTTAGGCTCATTTACTCCTTATGAGTCATGTTAACAGCCATATTACTTTGGCACTTCGGAGTCTGCAGTTACCCTTCAAAATGCTTCACTTCCCATATCTCCCTTGAAGAGCTGATGCCAAACTTTCCACTGTTGTGGCCTTTTCATGGCATGCTAATCAAGACCATCTGACTTAGTTTTACATTATATTCAGTCAAATGAAACAAACAAACACATAAACAAACAACTAAAATGTTTGGGCTGTCTTATGCTTTACTGTCCAATTCTAAGACTACAGGATCAACACGCAACGATGGGTCTTTAGACCATTTAATCAACCCAACCAATCTCCAGTATCCCTGACTGTATAGGTTTGTCGTACATGGGTTCAAAGTATCACACTGGTAGTCTTACAGTAGGATGTAAACATCCATCCATCCATCCATCCATCTGTCTCACCTAGTAAAGGGTCGTAGGAAGCCTTTAGATTACCCTAGGAAGTGCTGTGAATAAGGTAGAGAAACACCTTGGATGGGATGTCAGTTCATCACAGGTCACACACAAACATAATCATGCATTATGGGAAATGTATGAATGGCAAGTGACTGACCTGAATTCTTTAGGACTGCAGGATGTAATTAGCACACAGGACATGCAATGCTGGAGGTGTGAGGTGACATGGCAACCCACTGAGTCTTTGCTACCCAACTCTGTATAAACATCCATATTCCAGTAAGCATTTTTAAAGGCATGATTTATTGGCTCTGAAATCACTCAGGCCTATTCTTCCTGGGCTGAGAACTCAGGTTTTTTGCTTTGCTGTCCCCTCAGCCTTTCATTCGATAGTCTGTTTTGCCTGCTGACCCCTAAGTCATTCGTTTGATGCATTAAGCATCAATGAGTTTCACTGCCACACTCAGTCCAGATAATGCCGTTCATATGTTTCCCTGGGAATTTCCCACTGAGTAATGGAGCGCGATAGACTGATGATTACATTCCAGCTTCAGTAGGTTGTTTCACCAGCCAATGCAGTTTGACCCTCGGGGCTATGGTATAACAACACGGGGATGGCTTCCCGACCACTGCAGATCCTGCTGTCTCTGTAAGTCTGGTTTCTTGAGTGTTGTTGTTGTTTCGGCGCTATGTTATGGACCTGTGCTTTTTAAAATCTTTTTTAAAGTTTTCATTCACACTCATCGTATTCTCTCAGATGATTTTACGGTGGGGAATGTGACAAGGTTTTGCCATTTGTGTCAACTAGAAATCCAAGTGTGAGGAGTCACCAAGGTGCACATTTGAAAGGTGTTCTTACTAGGATAAGTGGTTATATGATGAATGGACAGGTGGATGGATGGATGGATGGACGGACAGTACTTGGGGTATGCAGTCCTTAGTGCTTGTGGGAGTTTTACCTACACAAAAATGTTCTGAGGGCAGAACTAAAGATGATTGGTTCAGAAACATGATCTATCAGATTGAAAAGTAGGTGGGTCCAAGCAACTAGTGGAGGCAGGGCCAAGACATCTGATTATTACAGACATACTACATATATGTTATATCTATATTTGGTTGTCTTGCTACCTATTTGAGATATTAAAATACTGTAATGGAAGTCCAAAGTGCTATAAGAATCACTGTGTGCAAAAACATATAGAGGGCCAATATAAACTGTATAGAGAACAAATGATCAGTATCATTATAATAACTCAATCAGCTGAAACTCAGGAAACACAACTAGGCAAGAACTGAGTTAATAAAGTAATGAAAATATTTTAAAAGCAGCAGAAATGAATTGAAGAGTGGCTGAGATTCTCATCAGTTGTTCTCTTGCTCGAGGGCCTGAAAGGATTGATTTAGATTTTCGACCTTACAGATCTGGGACTGCCGGCTGTTTTGTTCTAGAAGGCTAAGCGGGTAGGGTCTGAGATGCATCTCGTACGTATCATACTGAGCAAGTACTGCTTATCAGAAGCCTCACTACTAGGTGAAAGGCTTGCCTGGTGTCAGAAATACACGCTTCTTGGTATGGAAATGACAAAGGCCGCCTCATACTCCATAAGGAGCGAAAAGAAATGGAGCGAGTAAGTAGTTAAAGAGAGGATGGTTTGTGATTCTTTGTGCTGAGGTGTGTGCAGATGGACAATAAAAAATGATTAAAGATGGCCACAGTTTCATCCCAGAAGGCTTATCTCTACCTGAGAGAGAAATTATACCATTTCCTAGAGATTTATTGGCAAATTATGAGGAGGCTCTAACAGGAAAAGCGTGTATGGAATTTTAGATACCTAGATTCCGAGGAATTTCACTGGATGCATTTCTGCTATTTTTTCATGCTGTCATCGTAACCCAAAGTCCTCCAAAAACAACCTGACGGAAACAGCCAAAAACACAATAGGGAACAGGCTGCAATGACTATCAACTCCTGCATTCGAGAAAAGGCTGATGGAAAAACAGGGGTAGGTTTATAATAACATAATTTTAATCTGCACGCTGGGCCACAAAATGAAGAAGAACAGAAGCCAAAAGATGCCAGGAGAACGATTTAAGCACCAAGTAATTTTCCTATTCCTCTTGGCAAAAATACCAAACTGCAGAAAGTATGTGGCTGGTGTTGCATTGGAGTTCTCTGTGCTCCACAGGGCACCACTCTATTATCCAGTCTACTTTATAGATAATCCCTAGAAAACATTTGTTTCCAGTTATTATAAGATTTCATGTTTGCTGGCCGAATACTTTATAATGAAGAAATCATGTATGTTTGCTAATATGAAGCATTGTTTAAAATCTAGTCAGGCATTTATGAGGATGCAGAAGCCATGAAAATCTGTTTTGTTTTTTTTTTGAAGCATGTAGCATGAATAAGTATTCTAAGAGAAACTCCGTGGGCATTCTTGGTTGACCGACTCCTTGTCTCAACAGCCTGACACGAGACACACATCAGGGCAATAGCAGCATGTCAAACCTGGTACTTTATATGTTCTCCAGTGTCGATTCATTGCCAGCCAGGGAGGCGTCTCCTGAGTCTCGGAGACAAGGTTAACAGCAAAAGCAAATGTTGTCTAGTGTGATTTCTGTTTCACTGTCAGAGGACTCCATTACCATTCCATTGAGCATGTAAAGTTTGTGCTAGTTGCCACTTTCCATGCATGAGACAATGGAAACCAATAGCAGAATTCCTATCTCCAGACATTTAATAATGACTTTGTAATGCCTTATTGTACTGCAGGACGTAGAGAGCTGGGGTGCCACTCTTCAGTTAAAGACCCTTAAAAAGCATATATGACATCAGGACTCCCTTAGGGGCCATGCAACAAAATTCAGACGCTATAAAAATATAAACCTGCATCCCTGTGGATAAACAGAAGCCCACAAAACAGGTCGTTTCAATATCCCAACCATTTGTGAAGCAGAATGTGGTCCGATGGTTTTAGTGGGGTAGAATGGGAAAGCAGAATCCCTATCTGGTTCCAATGTGTTATCATAATGTACAAAGTATATGGCTATTGGCTCGACAAGTTCTACAGTAGCTGCTCTGTCCCGATGGTGTCCAGACATACGGATTAAGAATGAAACTTAGGATAGTCAGCACATAACACCACAAATGAAGTATATTCCATGCGGAAGAGTTGATTGTTTAATAAGTTTCCACTTTCCAGAGAACTCAAAGATGTGTAGAGAGCTGGACTAGAGTATCTGAAATATAAAGGCTGTTTGTGGCTTATGATTTTCATGAGATTGTGGTGAAGCATTGTATTTACAAGGGAGGGGGCATATTTATGAGCTCTTTAAAAACATCCCCAACCTGGTTATGCTGACAGTCCAAGGATATATTCACAACAGATTTTCTGATTTCCAGGCCGTCGCTGCCGCTATTAACATGGCCGCAGTCATGCCCCCTCAGATAGTACTTCACATTAACACGTGCTGAAAATCCTGTAACAAGACTGTTCTACCCAAACCATCTCTCTAATTAGAGAAATCAGTAATGTAATTGTGTGATGAATGTAACCACCTAAAATACCCAAAATGGGGCTGAATTTCCTTCACATTTAAGTTCTCTGAAACAACCAATAAAATAAAAAGTCTCGTTCTCTAACTCATTAGATTTTCATTAGCTCTTTCAGCTTAACATCATGGCAATCAGCTGCACTTCATTACTCTGGCCAACTTAAATATGCGAGACAAAGAGGTAAAAGAGCAAACAAATATCGTATGGTGAGAGCTGCCTGAAAGGGTTAAAGTGCTTCTGAAGGACTGAGATTACTCTGTCATATCGACTGGAACGGAGGAGGCCAGCAATTTGTACTGGCTGGCTGCATGTGAGGATGTACAGACACCCCCCGTCCATTAGGGTGGCAGATGCTGGAATGCCCCGGAGCCAATCAGATGTCAGCATCCTATTATCGACTTGGGAATCTGGCCCCTTAGAAGACCATAAACCACTTTACCAACTTGTTTAAATGGATATTGTTTTTGTCACATGGCACTACTGTAGGCATTGTTTTCCTTCCAGTGAATGCAGATGATTTATAGCGGTACCACTCCTTTCTGCTGCAGCGATTCTGCCCTGGGGGGCAGGAGATGGGTATGGACACAGACCCGGTTCATTGTTACTGAGATCTAGCCTGCATGTTGCATCACAGCGGCATCCTTGCGGTCTGTTTGACTCTGTGTGCATGCCGTTTGTAGCACACTGTGCGGCTATTTGAGAAAGCTGAACGCAGGCTGTCTTCAACCCATATGCAGCTATTTGGCAGTTTCTCAATGTTGTGGAAAGCATTAAGCGGGCTGGGTCAGATGTTTTTCCCATTCCATTTCCAAGCTCTCATTTTACCTCAATCATCCAGAGGCATCTCTTACCGTATTCCAGAGTTCATTAATCACTGCATAAAAGCCCTACTGTGCAGGACCAGGAGATGCTATTAAGTGTCCTCGATTTTGGATTTGGGCTTAACTAGCCCTTGTCATAAGCAGGAAGTGGCCTCTCTAAGATTAGGGATCAGTTTGCCCTTTTGATACCGCCAGTGATTATCAAAACCAGGCTTGTCTGTGGCATGTGGGCTCAGATGAACCAATCAGAGATGACAGGAGCCTTAGAGTGTTTAACAAAGTGAGCACCGTTCATCCAAAGGACACTACCTGTACGTGAAGAAAGGCTTTGTGGTGGTGCAGATTTGTATCTGAGCAAAAGGACTGCAGAGGTATAGAGATATGTAACATAGAAGAAGTGGACCTGGTCTCCCCCACACCCTATCCCACAATGCACTTGTCACTGTCAGAACCAGACAACATACCAGACACCAGAGAAGATGAAAATAAAGCACGCAGGTGATAAGGACATGACTGACATAATCTTAGATAGAAGAATACTGGAATGTGCAATAATATATGTAGCAGGTAATTAGATTTCACGACAGTTCATCATTTAATCAGCTATCAGAAACTAAATTAAGACCGTATGGGGACTCATGTACATGCGCAGGCTTAGACAGCAAAGGGCTAGACAGAGTGAGGATCTTTGGCTCAGTAGTAAACACAGGAAGTCCCGTGGAACCTCATCTCGGGCTGCAGTGCTGTGAAAGCACTATGGGGGCTCTGGCGACGACGGGTGCTCATTGTCAATACAGAAAATGGATACAGCATGCACATGAGAACAAACCAATTAATGGTTAAAACAGAGTTTGGGTGCTAATTTATAGTTGGGTAAACATTCAAAATGAGGGGGTGCATCCTGAGAAAGTCAGCTGGCATTTTACCATGAAGGATGGTTAGTATTATTCCTAAGAGCTGTCATGTTCAGGAGTATTTGTTTACATCAGCCTGACTGAACAAAGCTCTCCCTTTTGAGGCTTTCCGAATTTTCAAACAGAAAATTGCCTAGTTTAGTTACTTTAAAGTCTGTATGTTCAGAGTAATGGTCTGTGTTTGAGGGTACCCACTGGCACCGGCACTCATGGCCAGAGATGACATGTTGAACAGAGATCTGCTTCATGCTTTGCACCCTTTTCCTGTCTAAGCTTTATTTGAGGATGGGTCTTGGTAATGTTATTTTTTTTCTACTGACAGACTGTAAGATGAGCCAAGAAAACGCACCGATTTTCCTTCGCCGTGTTTGGCTTGGCCTCGTGTCTTTCCAGTCAGTAGAAGCTTGGTGTGTGTTCATTTGCTTCTTTCCAAATTAATGAAGTCTATAGGTGGACACAATAAATCAGCACAGACGGTGTGGAGTCAAAAGAAAACGAAAACAGACTAGCCATCAACTTCGTGTATCGCGGGGAGTCTAACGGCGAAGAACTCTAAAGCTAATATCTACGAAAAAAAATCCATATGCCCGCTGATGTCTCCGAAACACATCAGAAATGGAATTATACCGGCAATTTTTAAAACACATTTGAACTCCATTACGTAACCTCATTCCTTTCCATCTGCCCAGTCTTACCAAACCCACTCTAATTCAATTTAAGTGAAATGCACGAACATGTCCATCTTGATGGAGAACGGAGGCAGGAAACTACTGTGGCACCGTTTCAGGTTTTATTAATCATATGTTAAATCAAATACTGGATGCAGCGGTAGCCACAACATTCTGCTCCATCCATCTCTTTCTATCTCGGGTCTCGAAGGAGCTTAAATGGCACTTGGCAGTGAAATGCCTCAGAATGTGGTTGGGTTGACAAGCCTGCTACTCAAGTTCTGCTGCTGGAAAGCGATGGATATGTTTGGCCCACTTGGTCTGTTGACTACATATATTCTGCATTCTGCTATATTTTAATTTATTGTAGACTTCCAGGTGGAGAAACACACCCCCCCCCGCTGAAAAAAACAGTATCGACCAGCTTGGCTGCTCACCAGCATGACCAGCATACTGCGCGATGCTGGTTATTCTGTGTTTTGGTACTGGTAGACCAGCATGGTTAACAAAATATTGCTGGTGGACCAGTGTCATATGCAGGGAGACCAGTACAGCTAACCAGAACTAACCGACAGGGAAATAATGCTGGTTTATTCTGTTTTTTTCAGCAGGGCTACCAGTGGAGGGCTACCTACGTGTATAACTGAAGCTACAGTATTGAAATTAGGACAATGGAACCCAGTGGCCTGTGCCAGTCTCAGCCACTCTGCTCTGCATCCTTCTTTTAATGCATCATTGGTCTTCATACTTGCCTAGAGCTTCCCTGAGCTGCCGTCAAGCCACCCATCCATCTTCCAACAGCTTATCCAGTGTCCTGGAGCCCACCCCAGACAGCATAGGGTACTAGACAGAGGTGCACCCTAGGCACCATGAATACTAGTCAATGTCATGCATTCGTACACTGCAGGTTCTCTAGAGACACCAGCTAACCCAACCGCAAGTCTTTGGACCATAGGAAGACACTGGAACAACTGGTGGAGGAAAGTCATGAAACCCAGGGAGAGCATGCGAAGATCACAAATACAGGAGAAGCAGGATTTGAACCCTCAGTTGTGGCAGCGCCAGATAACGGTGCGAGCCACTGAGCCGCCGTCTTTTTTCAAAATGAGGAACATTCCTTGTGACCTGTTAAACATGAGATGAAAAGTCTGCCTGAGTCTAAATAAAACACACAACATGAGCTGGTATTTTGCCCCAAATACCAAAGAAAAATGCCTTCATCTTGTAGTTGTTTATTCGAGAATTAAGCCTTGCATTTTGTGGTAAGCTTGTGGGCCGTTTTTTAGGCTGCGCTGTGGCTATGGTTTTAAGCGTCAAAGAACATGTTGCCAGCTTACCAGTTGGGGGAAGGGAGGGGGGGGGTTAAAACTTAATATGCTTAAAACTTTAAATACAGTGAGGGGAATTGTAGCAGTGATATTCAAACATGCATAAATAACGTTAATAGAAAATGTTTGCGCTGCTACAGCTGGTTTTAAAGGACCCTGATACTTGATACTTGAACCTCATTATCAGTTATTTAGGTAACTTTGGATAAAAATGTACATTTTCCGGAGTACCATGGAGAGAGGGATCAGAGAGAGTCCCTGGAGCAATCAGATGATGTGTCGTACTGGTGGGAACATGACTAAATGGTCATCAACAAGTCACCCTATCAAAGAAGATATCTGCAACCCCACTTAGAACAAGTGCTGTGCTGAATTGTCAGGGATTGTAACATCCAGTCTGTTCAGGAAAACTTAGTGCCTTGCTCAAGGGCCCAACAGTAAAATCACTCTGCCAGCCTTTGGATTTGAATTGGTGACCTTCCAATCATTCCAAGTCCTAACCCACAGAGCCACACACGAAAACATAATTTGGTCGCAAATTACCAAAAATCTGTTTAAGGGTGACCTGTGCCTGTACTGCAGGACACACTCAAGAAGCTGAAACGGGAGCTGCTGACATATGACTGACTGTATGCAGTCACGGGATGAACATGATGAACTAAGTGCATATTAAATATGAGTACATATATTTACAATACCAGTAAATGTATTTAAATTAAGCTTTACTTACTGAATCATTTGTATGATTCAGACGCTAGTATGGACCATTGAGATCCTCCGCAAGACATTAGCACACAGAGCCTGAATGCTTTTCCCCTCCTGGAGGAGGAGCGGATGTGTGGAGGAGTAGCAGCTCCTATTCCAGATCTTGGGGAGACGCCAGCTCACCTCCTCATTGTCTGGCACTGGCCTCTGCTTTCCTTTCCTTGCCACGGGCAGTTAATGACAGCACGCTCGAATTCTGTAGGGCATCCAGCTGCTGGCCTGCAAAGAAAACAGCCACCGTAGCTGTTACCACAATGGGGGGGGGATGAAGGATAGGGTTTGAGGCTTGCCAGGCCATGACAAGATGATGCGTTGGATTTTGTTACTTTGTATGATGTATGTAGCCCAGGCAGAGTATAAAGTAACTATGACACATGGAGGAGTGTGAACAGGCATGGATGGGACCTTTGCTTAAGCAAGATGTTGGCTACTTATTTTTACATTTACTTTTATTTAGCAGATGATTTTGACCAGAGCGACGATCAAGTGAGGCAAATGGCTCACTACAAACATAAGGCTGTCGAGGAGTTGACTGTTCATAAGTGTAGCTAGACTGAGCTTCCAGTGAATGCCCAAGTACATGCGTAAGCACTATTTGAGCAAGAACCTAATAAGAGTTATTCACATTAACAAAGAATGCAAAATTAAGAGAGTTTGAGCAAATTACCATATTTGTTTCCAGCGAGTACACAGGGGATAAAGTTTCCTCAGTTCCCTTTCCTTAGAAATGTCACCCGTAATAAGCTCCATTCACCCTCTGATAATTGGTCAATGGCCTGTTATGTGTCATTTGGTTGCAAGACTTGTCTCACATGTAACCTTTGTGTAGGAGTGTATAATTCAGAGGAAACACTCCTGTTTCTTACTTCTAATACAGTCGACACTCCGTATCCACTGGATCTGCATCTGTGCATTCAACCAGGCGCAGATCGAAAACATATATCCAAAAAAACAAAATCCAGAAAGTTCCAAAAAGCAAAACCTGAATTTGCCGTGCACCGAGCGCTACGCTGAATGCATGCAAATGCAGTAATACTTTTGAACCTTTTGAACCACTACCCTGCTGACAGATCCTTAGTCTCTCTCCAGCACTCATTGTTTGGGCATTGATCACCTCACATCCCATTCATTCTCTACTCCTGTTGTGTGTACCTTTTGTTTCTGTGAATAAAATAACAACTATTTACACAGCATGTATGTTGTATTAGGCATTACAAGTAATCTATAGATAATTTAAAGTATACAGGAGAATGTGCATAGGTTACATGCAAATACCACGCCATTTTGTAAAAGGGACTTGAGCACCCCCAGATTTTGTTATCTGAGGGGGGGCCTGGAACTGATCCCCTGTGGATACTAAGGGCCAACTGTTTTACAGTATAATGGCTTCAATGGGGAAAGGTGTTTTAAACTTTATTTTGAGAAAAATCACACCCCCAGTATCTATCAGGAACACCAAGCAAGCAACTTGGTGCAGCATCAGAGAGATGAGGATGATGCCGTGTCCTTCCTCCATGTTACACAGACCATCAGACCCAGCAGAAACCAGGACATGATCAGCCCAGAAAAAGCTGCTTGTGAGCAACGCCATTATCAACAAGCTGGTAGAGTAACACAGCAAATCACAATGTGCCGAAAGGGAATACTGATTTAGGATGCAGAAGGCCCATGCAGGATCAGGTCTGACATTTGCAAACTTTAACTCACATGAAAACAAGTGTTGCTGATTGTAAATGTAGAGCGTGATCAGAAGCCAAATACTATGCAAGTACGTCTGGAAGTCTGAACTAGTGAAATATGCAGAGCTGCCCAGCGGTTCAGAGAACTGTCCAAATATTTCCAGTGACATAAGTCAATGGTTTGTGGCGTGGCTACATCTCAGACCAAAGTCATTACGCTGGACCAAGTGAGATGTGGTTCTTACATTGTGATCAGGATTTCCTTAATTTCCTCTGCTATCTTTATTAAACATCTTGTTCAACGAGCAGGCCGCTACGTTTTGTAAATCACCACGGATTTGTATGGAAAATGCGAACGAGAGAATTATTTCCCAGGCAACTAAGAATTGAAAAAATGTTTCCATGCCCAGAGCAGCTCTGAAGGCTGTCCTGTCACCTTGTAACATCAGGGCTACAGGTCTTTAATCTGAACCCAGCTCTGTGTGTATGGATTTTGCATGTTCCTCCTGTGCTAATGTGGCTTCCCTCTCTAGTATACAGGTTTTCTTCCACTTTCCAAAGGTATAATTGGCCTGTGATAAACAGGCTCGTATTCCAGAATATATCCTGCCTGATGCTTCACTGCTCTTCACTGCTGCATTGTGGGATATATGTGACTGCATCTACAGAACCACATGATAATAGAGCTATCTCTCTTGCTAATTCCCAGAGCTCAGGGAGTTCGGAGGCCAGGCTGGTGTACTCCATCAAGGACAGGTTGTCTCTTAGATCTACAGCCATGGTTGGAGTCCAGCCCCCAGAGTGAGGCAAGACCTAGATGTTTGCACCACTGTCATATAGAGTCTCCACATAAGATACAGTCTCAGCTTCCTCTCCTGAACTACTCTTATTACTTTCTAATATCAATCTTCTTCTTATTACTTCGTTTTTGCCAGGCCAGCCCACAGTTTTACACCTCATCCATTTATATGTTATGATTTTTGTTGAAGCGATTCTGGTAAAGTACCTTGAGGAAGGTGCCACAGTCGAGAACCTCCTGGGATTTGAGCCAACAAATCTAACACCCCTCTGCTCCCCCCCCCCACCTTCATCGTTGCGATAGATTAATGAACTGTGGGGAAAATGCTACTTAGCCTTCCTGGAAAAGTTAACTATTTTTGTAGCCACTCAGTAACCACAATAAGGTTTGAAAAACATTTTGAGTAGCTATTACCTCTCATTTTCCCTTTTTCGACATTTCCTACTTGGCTTCTTTAAATATGTATGGATGATGACGCCTTTTAGAAATGGAATAAATTTTACTCCCTCGGACCTAAACTTTTAAAACCTAAAGAACGAATTGCGTAACCATAAGAAACTATTTATGAGACATGCTTGTTTTAACTGCGGCTGCGATACTGCACTCTGGGTACTGCAGAGTGGATGAGGCAGACGTACTTGCACGGGTCCCCGCTGGGCTAGCCCTGAGCAGTTAACGTCTAGTTGCCGTCTAAGATACTTCCTGCAGTCTTCATGCCCTAGGTTGTTGAACACGCCGCATTCCTTGCTGGTGAAACCTTTATCTGCAGTAAGCCAGAAACTGTGGTCTTTTCTAAAACAGTGATAGCCACAAGGAGATGACCGTGTCCCCCTGCTCATGTTTTTCCAGAATGAATTCCTCACTGAAATCGTACGGAGATCCATCATGTTTGTCCTCTGTTTGTTTGGTGTTCCTCTTTGCAGTTGCTCCTAGTGGATGCTAATAATGGTAATATTGTGAAAATATCTAGGCCAGGTGGCAGGACACATTCAGATGGTAGGATTTTCCACGCAGCAGGGCGTCGGTTCTGTTACAGAGCTGTGCTGGTTCTGGTTCAAACCCAGCTCATCCTAGATCTCCTAACGCCCCAGCCAACTGGACTTGTTCTCTTTTTGTGTTAAGTGCAGACCATGAATTACACATGGACATCAAAATTTAATCCCTTTGGGGTTTTGGGGGAGGCCTCCACCGACAGATCGGCTGCGGCTGACCTAGAAAAGGGATAAGGTCCCAGCTTTTGCTAATGCCTAGGGACGATACAAGGTTCTCGGGGGAAAACCATGACTGCTGTTCCAGAAAAGCATACAGTATTAAAATTTACTGTCCAAAGAGCTCTTGGACACCTTTATTAACTACAAAAAAATGAATGAATAGGCCTTTCAAGCATATTTTTTTCACATTCAGTGTTGCAAAATTCCCCAAAATAACAAAGTTTACCAGTGGTCGCTGAAGAAAGCACCCTGACTTGTTAGCATGGAGGTGGAGAGTTTGTAGGCCTGGTCTCCATGCTAACACAACACGAGGCCCAGGCTGTGCGAAAAATAAGGAGGACTGAGATTGCTGTGCTCCTGCTAACACTTTTACGGTCACCCGTCATTGTAATGCTGTTGGAAAGCCAGGCTGCTGCTGCAACGTTCAAAGAATTTTCTGTGTGCTAAACATCTGACCACAATGAGTCGTGTTTAAAAGTTTAAAAGTCCATTACAGAGTCAGCCTGAGACTGAGCCAGATATTATGCTGCATTATACTTCTCTTAATTGCTACACAAGGAGTAATGAAGCAACACACTTAAGGCTAAAATTCTACTCCTCTTTTGCTTGATTGAAAAATACTGCATTTCATTTGAGCAATTTAGGTTAAAATCTTAGGTTATAATTCAGGTTAAACATGTGCATCTTGACAGCTTATAGCAGACCTTGGCAGTCCTTTATGTAATTAAGAACCTGGGCTGGAAAAACGATTGGAAAGAAAGATTGTTGTTTAGTGAAATTGCCCAGATGTATTTTATCCTTTGCTGACTGCATTTCTCTGACCAGAATGTCTGGCCTATTAAATGAATAAAATGCCCCCTCCTCTTAAAACACCATTCAGATATGGCGACCTCCATTGTTTTCACATTCATATCTATATCTTGTGTAATTTCAGTTTGTTTTCCTTATTAGTTTTCTTATAAATTAAGAATTTGTCTAAATTTTTATTTTTTATTTATATATTTTAAAAAGTTAAAATCACTGCTCATTGCTTCTGAATTATCAGTGTACATGAAATTGTGTGCCTTCGTGTATTGTACACCAGTGTCTTCGGTTCAAATCCCACCTGCACACTGTGTATGGAGTTTGTATCGGGACCTCGGGATGAATGTGTTACCCCCCACATTTCAAAAACTCCCAGCCAGATGACTTGGGACGTGTAAATTGCCCATGGTAGGTAAGCCTTCTGATAGACTGCTATCCCATCCAGGGTCCTCCTTGCATTGTACCTAAGATACCTTGGAATAGGCCCAGACTGCCCAATCACCCTGTATTTGATAGGGAGTTTTTTTTTTTTAAGAAAAAGATACCTTGGCATTTAAACACGTGAAGGTGGCGTGTGACTCTGTGGCATTTGGACTCTGTGGTTTAAATACCAAAGTTGGCAGACAGATTTTTTTCCATTGGGCCCTTAATTCCAATTGCTCCAAGGACTGGCTCACCCTACCTTCTCAATACTATGTTGCTTTAGATAAAAGTGTCTAATAAAAAAATGTAACACACACACATATATAAGCCACCTGCATTCTTCCCCAAGAAACATATGCGTGTGTGTGTTTTATTAGTCAAGTCTGCATTTTATATATATATATATATATATATATATATATATATATATA
>JAAGVU020000078.1:10102241-10119996 GCA_011763525.2 Mormyrus iriodes | reverse complement strand
CAGTTCTGAAGGCGAAAGGGGGTCAAACACCGTATTAGTATGGTGTTCCTAATAATCCTTTAGGTGAGTGTATGTGTAATTGAAAAAGTCCTTGCAGCAGTGAGTATGATGTTTAGAAATAAGTTTAGAGTACCAATACAGAGGTGTGAGGTGTACATCCCTCTGTGGCCAAGTGGGCCTCGGAACCCATCATTTTGTTTGATCTTTACACATAGCCACTGGCTTTCTGTCATGGGGAAGATCCATAAACAGCAGAGAGAAACCCAGTGCTTAGAGGGCAAAGGTCAGGATAGTGCACATGCATTTCACAGGTTTACAACATATGCAAAAGCCATACCGGTAGATTTTTAAGCAAGGTACCTAATAATATTAAAAGTTGTCATCATAATCATCAGTTGAGTTTAAGAATTTTTTGCATATATTAATATAAGTAATTGTGCTCTTTTGTACTGGCAGATATTTTACAGGAACAATTCAAGTACCTCTCTCAAAGATATAGCAGGAGGCGTCTAGAGACTTGAACTGGTGAGCTGCTGTCCTTAACCAGAACGAGATCTGTATTTAATTAGAGAAAATGTCATGAATTTCCCCAATAAAAATATCAAGATTTGTGCATAGGTAAAATGTGCCACTAGTCACTGAATTTCCAATTAAACCAAATACTTAATATAGCATAATGAAATATTCAGAGTGGCAATTTTACTGACTTTGGTACTGCTGGTATGTTTCAGAGTGTGAACAGATGTTGCTATTCTTTACAGATGTTTTGTGTGATACACAGATCCTTGGTCTGTGATTTATGAAGACATTCTGCCTGCACTGTTGCCGTTGCCAAATCATTCTTGTGGCAAATCTCATGAGTGCTGGTTTATGTTCCAGTACAAGAAGAAGTATGAATTGCTGGACAGCTCACATCTCAGCCTTGGTCTGAATAGAAATACTTGCTTCTCCTGATTTTCTGGTTTGGGATTATTAAAATACCCTATTTATCTCTATACATAAATAGTGGGAGCAGTAAAATTACTCTTTTAGTGTCTGTGACAAATTCAAACGTCCTGCTATAAGATCATAGTGATTATTTATATAACTTATGAGCAGATTTAGGAGTCTAGCATTGCTTAACATACTCTATTCCCACATGAACAGGTCAATACTCCAGGTTTACACACCTGTCTTTGCAGCCATGTGCCAGTCAAGTGAATTGCAATACAAAAAGTCTTGTGCAAGAGTTCACTGCAGTAAACCACTGACTGCTTAGTTTGATCATAACACATTGGACTGTTTAGGATGTTTATTTTAAAGTTTCGAATGTACTGCACGTATCCCGTCGTGCTGGAAAAGAGACATGATACAACCAAATTTTGACCCAGCTGTTTCAAACATCTACCCACTGCCTCTAAATGAAAACAAACAAACTGAAACAATATTCCATGTCATCATTTGCATCATATTTTAAATGCTAAACGTGGATTTATTTTGGAGCTGTTGAGGTATTCTTATGGACGTAGGTACATAGAAGCTAATTTGATGAATACATGTGTCTGCCACGTGTCAAAACATCAGACCTGCATTTCAGTCCTGCAAAACTGTCAAATTTTTTGCGTCAGTTTTCCTTTGAGAGTCTGGCATAAATTGATGTATATCGGGCCCATAGCCAAAGTTGGGGGGGGGTGCATCCGTACTCAGACCCTCTGTAGATTTTACCGATTGGGCGGGGGAGGTTATGTGACCCCATTCATTTGATTTTCACTAACTAGAGAGGGGGTTCCCCTCTACAGATTTTGCTGACCAGGGGCTGGAAGCATATCTTCGGGGGGGGGGATGGTTCAAACTAATAATTTTTCCTTTGGCTGGACGGTAGTGAATTTTTTTTCACCATGTGTTACTGCGTTCCTGATGATGTCTATGGATCCTGTTCTTGATTCAGGCACAAGGCTGTGCCTTTTACTGCATCAGTGTCCCTCAACCCTGGTCTTTGGACCAGTTTGCTACTTGTTGTCCAGATGCTGTAGTTAATTGTTCATAAAATACAAACTGGCTTTTCAAGAAGTGAAACACGTGTAGACATTTATTGTCATTGTACTTATTCCTATGAATGATTTTTAACACATTTCATTAATTATGCTTACATGTATTAATATATTCAGTTTTCATCATGTAATTATGCGCAACATCTCAATCACACCTTATTAATATGGATGTCAGATGAGTTTAACAGTTTATATGGATTTAAAATGAGTTCAGTGTTTTATATGGTGGGACTTGATGAATATCTGAAATGGAACATCACCATAACTGTTCATTTAATCTCAGCTTAACCTTTCTACAGAACCCGCCATTCAGTGTCTGATGTCTACATTGCACCGTTGGTAGCTCTTTTCAGTAATCTCTTGTTTAAATTCTTATGTTGGGGAGGCAACCAGGCCAGACCATAGTCAACGAGAAGCTCATTTAGCTTGGGAAACCTGCCAGTTGACCATGTAGACGTAGGTGGCCTTGAGATACCATTACCTTAATGGATTTTAAAGAAGCTAATTGGGCTGCATAACAAACCTTATTGCTTGCAGACTAATAACGGGGCATACTTCCAATTAAAGTAACGAATGTTGATGTTTAAAAACACAAGGTAGTAATTTTTGTTCTACTTGATACATTTAAACCAGCATATTTATAGACTACACTTTCCTGGAAAAGCAGTCTATATTTAGTTGCATGTATGGTGAGATTTTCAGGTTTCTTCTGGTATGATACAGTCTTACTGCAATGTTGTTGCTCCAAGGCCTAGATTGTCATTATCTCCAGTCATACAACCTGAGGCAACAAGCTCTATGCATTAAGTATATTATGTACCAATTGTTAAAGGAAACGAACCTTGACTTATCCCAGTCTGTGGTGTGGTATTCCCAGGACCACCACTACTGTAACTGAGCTGACACTCTAAAAACACAGGGAACATACAGTTACGACTTTTTATTAAACTGCTAAACTATACTTTCTGGGTTAGGGGTCAAGTTTTAGGAGGTATACATACAGATACTGAGGGAATAAACTCCGAAGAGAGAGAAACTGGGTTTGTGGGGTCCGCCGGGCCATATCTGGCGCCGTTACCTAAGAGACCCACTTTAGTAATGTGACCATTCCTATCCAATGCATTTCTGGCAGGTTCAGCTCCTGGGAGCTCCATCATCTGTAAGCTTTTGGCTGCCATCCTTTAAAATATCAGGACCTGTGCATTACATATGCAATACAGTAAATGGGGTTTTGGGATGTGTCTTCAACTGAAAGGTATAATAATATATAATCTGTGTATTTAATCTTTTGAAACTTATTTTTGATTACTGTTTATATAACTTTTTTCATAAATGATACCTACTAAATAATAATGGGTTCCTACGCTTAAGTAAAGACTGTTTAAGAAGGTTCCGCTGTTTGAGCTTGTACTGTGTGACATTGACGGGTCCTTGTGGTCTGAAGGGGGAGATGGTTGTCACACACCGTTAAGGGTCTTGTCTTGTCTGCACGCGGGGCTTGCTTACCGGGACCTATACGGTCTCATGCGAGCTGTTTTAGAAACTCTTTTTATGGATGCGTTTAAGCCATCTGTTATTCCTGAGCAAACAATAAACTGGAGGTGACTGTCTGTACCAGAATACATATTTTTCAGTATCCCCGCTATCTGTTACGTACAGTGTCGTTCTTTAAGCTATTCATGTGATTGTCAAGTTATTAACTTTATACAAAAACAGTATGCCTGCTGGACAAATGGTAAAAATAATTTGGCTATGTGTGAGACAACAACAGCAATATAACAACATATCTGAACCTAAGGGGATTAAATGTGTCATGCTATGATATTATAGAGGTGTCCTTTATTATACTGTTGATAGAAGGCTTTTTGTGTCAAGGGGTGCTTATGGAAGTAGTTTTGCTTGTAAATTAAATAGTACCTTACCGGGGAATTTCCACTTAGCATAGCAGTTGTGCATTTCAGAGCTTGCAAAGTACGCCCATAAAACATGACTTACTACTGTTTATTCTCTTGCTCGATGTGAGACTGGGGACATCCATGAAACCTCTCTCCAGACACCAAAGTATGCAAGAACAGTAGGCTGCTAATAAATCTAAGGCTCATATTTGTATCTTTAGTTTTACCAGATGTCCCAATATCCGGCGATAAGAGTACATTTTAAATGTGACCCTGGAAAAAAAAAAAATCAAGCCATGTTTCTCACCGTGTCCTAGTAGATGGACCATATAATGAACAGGGAAAACTAGTGCACAGCTAAGCTGTGTGTGGTAGCAGTTAGCAAGCTGCTTTGTACTGCATTCAGCCACAGTGTGTAATTTGAAGATAATTACTATGGTTTCTATTGCCCAAAGGATGCATTTCATGTATGTTCTTCAGTAACATAGAAACTGTTAGTGAGTTTATTAGATGTGGCGATTTTAAACAGCACCTATACACATTTATAGATGTAGGCCTCAGATGAGAAAGTATTCTGGTGCATCAGCTGCAGCCCTGCAGACAGGGTTGATGTTGTAACACATCAGGACTTTACTAAGCCTCCAGCAATACCTTCCCAAGGTCAAGACATAATGAATACATGAATGAATGACTCAAAGACTTACTTGTACTGAGAACCTTTGGGTAGAAAAAAACATTATGTAACACACAAAGTTTATGTTTATGTGTGGGCATACCTCTGTTCAAATGTTCCTGGTTAGGCTTTTAGCCTGGTCTGGAATTATTCAAAGAGCTATGATTCTGCAAAGGAAGGTTAACCATGAACATCACACTGATGCTGGTATTCGCATACCTGGCTCTTCCAGTCACTAAATTAGTTTTTTTTTTTTTTTTAATCTGGTGTCACCTACAATACTTGTTCTGTCTTAATATTGTTATTACTTTCAGTATTTAAAAACTATATTTTTATTAGTTGGGGGAGAGGTCAGATTTTATTGCAGCTTTGGTGTGAAAAGTAATAAAAAATGTCCAGTGCAGTAAGCGAACGCATTGTGATGTGGGGATCTGGCTTTAAAGCCTCCCTGGGTAATTTGAAGGCCATAAAAATGTCAGAGATGGACAGAAAGTTGGAAGGCGCTACCTGAGCCGCTCATGTCAAACAAGGAGCACTAATCACAGCAGACAGACATGAGTGCTGTTGTTTTCGGGGCGTGCGTGCATTTCAGAATCAATCAGAGGAAAAGGGGGAAGCCAGGCCATCAGTGAAAAAACACGTGTATAGACAAACAGTCAGCCGGTGGCCACGAGACCTAGCATGCTGGGCTACACGCTTTTAGCATCCACAAACACAGACAGAAAGGCCTGCAAACCTGGGCGAAACATGTGGTAGCTATTTTCATGTTTAATGATGCATCAGATTGGTAAAAAAAAAAAAAAGTAAAATGACTGAATGCGATAATATATGTATGTGATGTAATGACAGCATTGGTTACATACCCAAAGCTTAAGACTTTCACAGCACGTGTGAAGAAGTAGTTGTATTTCCTACATTAAGAATGGGACCATTAATCCTTTGGAATGTGGCTGATGTGGGGGTATGGTACCTTCTGGAATTAAGCTTATAGGTGCAATGGACGGGATGGAGATCCTCGCGGTCTACCCCCAGGGACCGGATAGTTGTCAGCTGATGATAAACCCTGTCGTCACTATAACTGCTGTGTTTACTGTCTGTCTGCCACAGGGCGGTAAGGAAAGACATGTGATTGGACAATCAAGACTAATATCCAGTCTCATAGTTTTCTAAACAGCAACCCTTATCTGAAAAGTGCGAAACAGAGAGTTAATGCTAATGCTAAACAGCATAATGGCAATTATGTATTTACTAGTAATTTTTTAACAACTTCTGGAATGATGTTTATCTTCCCAAAAAACATTGCTATGATCAGTTTACCCAAAACACTCATGCTAATAAATGCAAGCGATTAGCCCACTTCGGAAAAAAAGTCTTTATTTGCAGATGGCTGTAGTTTAAATACTATAATATCAGAGAAATGTTCCTAAATCATATTTTAAGTTTAGTTTTAAGTTAATAGAGGAATTTTGGGGTGAACTGAGGGTGAAATATCGATAGATATGAAAGAAGCTCCTGAGAATTATGTCAACGCAAAGCATCATACACATACATAATGCTCACGTGTTAACGTGCGATAAGGTGCTCAAACTGTGCATTGGAGTGCAAATCATTGATCAATTAAGGCCACAAATAGGCCACTATCTGAATTTCAAATAATACCTGTAGACATACTAACTGTCACACAAGTAATTATCAAATTTCCTAGATGTTACAATTCCTATCAAGAGTAATTGATGTGTCAGTGAGACACCCCCATTACTCTATCAGCAATAACATTTTCACCTTCATACTAATGATATATGGTCTCAGTGGTCCACAGTATCAGCAGGAGAAAAATCATATGCATGTGATAGACCTAAGAGAAAGTTTCAGAATCTAATGACGTGTGGTCCTTTACTAAGGGAGTACAGGTGTGGCTCCAGAATCATAGCCTTTGTTAACTACAGGGATCATTTTTGGGAATAGCTTAGCTTTTTTAAGACCTCAATCCTAACACAGCAAACTAATTGGCTGCCTGATTTCTTTGAGTCTGCCTGAATACTTCCACTTAGACTTGAGCTCTCTATATGGCCCTATGAGATAAGCTGTGAAATTGCTCCAGTTAGAACAGGCAGAAGATCTAAGTCAGTTCATTGGACGTACATTTGAAGACTTCATTGGAAGGTTTATCAATTAGATAATGCAGGTTTGGTTAGATTTCTCTCACCTGTAGCATAGTGCCCAGCCAATAACAGCTGTGGGAATAATTGTCCATTTTAATGAGACTAAATTGACAATGTCTTCATCAGGGGACAAGGAAATCAAATCCTGCTGGTGATGACTGGAAACTAACGGAATATATGTTCGTCTGTTAGCTTTCCTGTTTTCCAGTCTTTCAGTAGCACACACACACACACACACACACACACACACACACATACACTATGAAGTGGTTTCAAAAACACTTCCAAAGCCATACCCAAGCTGTAAAAACCTGTTTATGGTATTCCAGTAAATGAGATTTCATTTTCAACGCAATGACTTTTCAAACTTGATGCTCAGTGTATTTGTGTTAAATCAAAACTTCAACCATTCAGATTTTTTTTTTAAATCATCTGAAACTCATTGCTTTTACAAGTAAATTATAAACCTAAATTCCCACTTTAATTAGCACTGGATTCATATAAAGAACTTTATGTTAAAGTGCAACTGAGTCGCATCTGTCTGAAAAACAGCCTTCTCATGCAAATGCTTTAACCACAGTATTACATGGACATATAAAGATGTTTGGAGGAAAGAGGTTGCCTCAGCAGTAAGCTGTGAGAAAGATCTTTTGCCTTTTTGTTGATCTTTTATAAAACCCATCCCAACATTTGTGCTGTGTGCTTATTCAAGGAACCTACATGTAATGTTTTACATTAACACCAGGTTTTCAACAGCTTTTTGCTACCATGGAGAAGATAGTTGGAGGACTTTGAGGCAGCAGTTTTCAGAGCAATTGTCTTAGTTCCTTTGTCATCATTTACTGCCTTTTTTTTGCCAGTAAGGTCAGAATTTATTGTCAAATGAAAAGGATATATTCATGTGATTCACATTCACTCTTAGTTTGGGAGAAGTATGACATTATTGTAGCTCTCCACCTTGATTCCTTTCCCTCGTTAAGTCAACATTTAAATTCTTCCAAGAAACAGTGTTCTTCAAAACTTCATCCCACTGTTTCTAGATTATGTTTACTCAATAATGGGCTTTTATGACATCATCACTCAAAAAGGTCAAGTAAAAATCAACAATATTTACTGTGATGAGATGCGTCAAAGCACATCTGTGTTGCCAAAAGTCATGGCGCACAGGCAGTTATGAATAAAACATGCCTTTATTCCAAGAAATGAACGTTACAATAGACAGCATTTAGTCTTAATGGTTTCTTTAACATTTATGGTACAAAGACTGTGGTATTGTACTCCACTCCTCCATCTCCAATTCGGCATTGCAATTCAATTCCAAGATGTTCTACTGGTTTGACGTCAAGGGTCTGTTTTAGCCACTGCAGTATTCATCTGATGCGCTACAGTTCCCTGCTAAAGTCTTCAGAATCCTAGTTTAATCATGTCCATTTATCTGAAATCAGAGGGTGTCCTTTCAGTAAATTTTTTACAGGCTAATGGCAAATACTAAATTTCCCTTTTACATAGCCTTAAGCTTGCCTTACTATCTATTCATCCATCCATCTTTTAATGGCTTATCATGAGCAGGGCTGTGGGCTGGCCTGGAACCTCTCTCGGGCCGCATAAGGTACAAAGCAGAGTACACTCTAGACAGGATTCCAGCCCATCAGGAGGCACAAACACACAAATACTTACACACACTTACACGCACATTCACTATGAACAATTTATATATACAAATTATACTTAACTGCATGTCTTTGAACTGTGGGAGGAACCCGGAGACCACAGATGTAACCCACACGACAGAGGGAGAACGAGAGAACTCCACGGCTGTGTTTGTGTGGAGTTAAGTGGCTGTGGTGGCACCCTTGCTCTGTATGTTAGCTGCAGTTCTATATGTTAGATGTCAGATGATCTTTTTATGGTATGTACAAAATGTCCATTGTTAAGCCAATGTTAATTCAATCATTTAGCAAAAGCTGCTTGTTTGAAAAGTGTTATCTATGAGAGTAGTCTGAAAACCTGTTCCTGTGAAGTATTTTGGAGCAATCGTGAAATTTCTGGAGAACACATATACAGCTGGGAAGAAAAGTATTCCTGTGAACACCCACACAGCAGATTGATTTGGGTTACTTGCAGTACAGTGCAGTCCAGAGAGGGTGGTTACATTCATGTGTTTTGCCGTTATAAGGTCCTTCATAAGTGGCTCAGAAATAATGAGCATGTCACAGGAATACGCAAAAAAGAAACATTTCGGTGCGACTGAGAAACTGCTTGGAACCTCTGAAATGATATATTGAAATATTTAATATTTAAGGAGGATTGCGTTACTGGTTGCTACCTTTGTCACACGCTTGCTTGCTTACCTAAAATGTCGCATTTAGTGTTATAACTTTAGAGTAAATGTTTCTAATAAGAAAAATATTAGCTAAAACAAAGGCATAAGAATAAAACATGGCTTTTACGAATGTTTAGAATTTTTATCTGTAAAGTAAAGCACATTATATAGCATCGGAATACCTTTTTGGTTATCCACAAGCAAGACCAAATTCAAACATGCGCGATTCTCTGCTTTAAACAGCAGCACTCTGCTCTCCATTGAGTAATCAGGCTGTCAAAGCTGAACAGATGAGAGTTCTGCATAGCTCTTCTGTTGTACACTGCTTGTAGTACTTTGTACTTTATTGTTGGTCTTATGGTACTGAGAAATATTAAAAAAATTTAAGAAATAATATAATTGTTATGTAACTGCATATATATATGAGCAAAAAAAAACAAACATTTTTAATCGTGCAAATTTGGAGTAATCCCCCCCCCTCTCTTTTTTCGAATGTGCTATAAATGCGTAAGTGGTTTCACAGTTGCAGCCAAATATTTTTTCCCATGTTCATTTAATGGTGCACTTCAACTAAAGCTCAATTTACAGCCAATGCGGTTCACTGCTTTGCATGAACCACACGGCTGTAAGTTGTTGCACTGAAAATTTGGTGTTGAAAAAAGCAAATCATTAATGTCCAGTTCAATCAAGTTCAACTTGAAAGATCCATGAGAGTGGGGTGGGGGGGGGGATCAGATCTCTATTTCCAGTTTTGAGTTCTTTTGATTGTCTTTGACCATACATTCTTAACCCTCTTAAAAAACGATTTTGTAGAATTAACTACCTTATTAGTAAAGCACTACGCCACCCACACGATGTAGTTCTCATCCTTAGCTGTGTCCTGAGAATTGATTAATATTGTATAACAACACAGTTTATACGTATAAGAGGAGACCATGTTTCATTTGATGCAGATATTAGCATCCACACATGCACACATATTCAAGGATTTGATGATCGTTCTCTATGAGCACCAGCTTTCATTTAAGGGCCCCTTTAGGATGCATCTTCCACATCAGTAGTGGATATTCCAGTCCCTTAAGCCATATAGAGGAAATTAAGCTTTGAAAAGAAAGCGTTTTACCCTGGAAAACGCATCAGTCTGAGGTTTCTTCCCCACCATCATTCCAGTATTTGAAATATAGAAAAGAAAGAAATAGCAGAGTGTTTTTTAATCTGAGCTGACAAGTAATTCAACTATTGCATCAGAAAATGGAAAAAAAAAACATTGTTTACATTTCATTCTACAACGTTATTAACAAAAAGTATTATTAAACGACCCTTTCTTCCACACAAATGGAAGCCATAAAAAACAGCTTCAAAACTGTTTTCTCTGTAATTCAAACCAAAACATCTTCACATTAAAATATTGAATTTCGTTTATGCTATATGGAGTTGACAACAGGAAGATGTCACTCGTGCAGCTTTCACGAGATGAATGTCTTCTTTGCCCTGTTTATACAGTAAGGCCGGCACTGCGGTTTCTCAGTTCGTTATGCTCTGATCAGCCATCGACCTTAGGGGACTGGACCTATCTAGGAACGGCGGTATGTTTACAGCGAAGTGTATGCGGGCATTAACAACGGAAATCGAAAATCCCGTCATAAATTAACCCCTGACTTGATCTGACGTGTGCGCTTCGTACCTTAAGCTCTAATATGATTTGTTTCATTCCGTTCGCTACATCAGAATGCCCTGTGCTTGGCTTTGTGTTGGTTCCAGGAGCCTGGAGATTGTTTTGCTTAAACTATAAATCATCACGGTTGGCTTTAGTCAGCCTTTTGTGCTAAGGAGCCTCAGGCATGAAAACGTTTTGTGAAATAAAACGGTGTAGATCAGAAAACATGGGTGGTGATCACCAGTGATGTTCATCTGAAGGTGTTCCAGGCATGCAGTGCTGCCAGCGGTGGGTCTGTGCTTCTCAAACGAACATTAGAAAAAGGTTTCAGGTTTCATAATCGTGCTGGTGTCTTGTTTACTCTGATGCATGATGCACGTGTTTGGATTTGGGTTTCACTTCGTTCACTTGCGACACATGTCCCGCATTTTGGAAAATCTTTGGGGGCATTCATTTTGATCATTTCATTATACAACAGTATCGACTCCTTCAGAACCATAGCAAAAACTGCCAAATAAAACTACAAAGGAGGGTTTCACAATTAGGCTATATATTACCACTAAGTAATAAGAATAAAAATAATAATTGTGTGTATTTGTGTGCAGGGGCTAAGAATTCTGGCCCCTTTACACAATGCTACTCATGGCTGAGCGGTGAGGGGAGATGGGCAGGCTCTGATAGACTCATGGCTGAGCGGTAAGGGGAGATGAGCAGGCTCTGATAGGCTCACGGCCGGGCGGTGAGGGGAGATTGGCAGGCTCTGATAGGCTCATGGCAGAGCAGTGAGGGGAGATGAGCAGTCTCTGATAGGCTCATGGCTGAGCAGTAAGGGGAGATGGGCAGGCTCTGATAGGCTCAAGGCTGAGCGGTAAGGGGAGATGGGCAGGCTCTGATAGGCTCATGGCTGAGCGGTAAGGGGAGATGGGCAGGCTCTGATGGGCTCATGGCCGGGCAGCAAGGGGAGATGAGCAGGCTCTAATAGGCTCATGGCCGGGCAGCAAGGGGAGATGAGCAGGCTCTAATAGGCTCATGGCTGAGCGGTAAGGGGAGATGGGCAGGCTCTAATAAGCTCATGGCTGAGTGGTAAGGGGAGATGGGCAGGCTCTAATAGGCTCATGGCTGAGCGGTAAGGGGAGATGGGCATGTTCTGATAGGCTCATGGCTGAGCGGTAAGGGGATATGGGCAGGCTCTGATAGGCTCATAGCGGGCAGTAAAGGGAGATTGGCAGGCTCTGATAGGCTTATGGCCGGGCAGTAAGGGGAGATGGGCAGGCTCTGATAGGCTCGTGGCTGGCACAGTCACTCAGCGGATCACGCCATAGCCTCATGCCTCCAGGGATGGCGTTTTGATTTCTCACCTGCGTCTCTGTGCAGGTTGTTGCTGTGTTTGGGTTTTGTATACTTTGATTTTATCCTATAGTTAAAACATATGTAGTTTTGGTAAATTGCCCATAATCCATGTATGTTTGCCCTACAATGGACTGACATCCCATCCAAGATGCCGGCTACCTTGTGCTCTGTGCTCCCTGTACTGGATAAGGAGTTATGGAAAGTGGATAATAATAATAAAAATAATAATAATGGTCAATTTTGGGTCAATGGTATACTCTGACCTACTTAGTTTTGCGTAACTGACACTCTCCATATGTAGAATGTTCAGAATTTGTGGGAACAATAGATGACTTTGACAGAACAATGAGAATTATAAACACAATGTGATAGAATGAGACAATTATTATGCTAATGTGCCCAACAGAAGAGGAACGGAATGTACGTCTCTGTTTGGTGACCCTAGTGAGGATTTGGCTGGTCTTTGGAAAGTATCTGCCTGTACCTCTTACAAAATGGTATCTGGTGTTCTTCTACCAGCACTGAAGTGTGATTTTCAGGGGAGTACAGGACAGAACATTTTAGGGGTTTCAATTTCAAATATGTCGGAAATCATCCTATCAAACAGGCATTTGTTTATCTAACACAGTGTTTCCCAACGTGGTCCTCAGGGATGCACAGCCAGTCCATGTTTTTGCTCCCTTTCAGGCAGTCTATATTTTTGCTCCCTCCAAAAACGTGCACTGTCTGTGGGTCCCTGGAGACCGGATTGGGAAACACTGATCTAACGTAGAATATTACATTGTTTCAGCTTATAGCCTAGAAGGAAAGAGGTCAAGAAGGGGCACTTATTTCACCCTAAGCTGTGTGGGTCAGTGATACTTGTCTGACCAAAGTTGAATAACAAAAGGCACACTGAGGTACTCCAGAAAAAGTCCTGCCAGATATGTGCTGTATTCTAGTTCTGAGTTGTTTTTATTATCTTTGACTACCGTTTCATAAAATTATGGATACAAAATAAAATCAGGTCAGTTGAATGTAACCTAAATCTCTTGTTCTTATGCTCATAAAAATGAAAACTATTTCATTTGGCTTTGACACCTAGACTGTGTAGATGAATGTTCACTGCAGCACTCAGATGTCACAGACTTCAGATAGTGGCCTTAAGAAACCGGGGGGAAGGGGAGTCATTTTTGAAGGTGGGGAAATAAAGGATTAGAACTAGCTATGTATTGAAATTTAAATTTAAACAAGTGAGTTGTGAAAAATTACAATATTCCCAATAGAGCTTTCCTGCCCCCTCTGACATTAATACTGTAATAATGGTACATCAGCTGCACTCTTGCTAACAGTGTAAAATGTGTTTTAAAAGACATTCTGCCCTTAAATTTTAGACATTTAATAGTAAGCCAAGAAATGACCCCATGAAATTTGCACAGCAGAGGGATTGCAAATCATCCTCCCTGCAGGGCATCTCTTTAAAAGAAAGCATTTGCAATTTGGCTAAATTTACGCAACGGCTAAATGCTAACGAAACGCTCTGCTTCCATGGAATACATAGAGAGCTCAAGGGGGGGTGTTGTGGCAGCCATGGAGGAGTTCTGTGCAACAGGGAGATTCTCTGTCTGCAAATGTATTATCCAGCCTAATTTAGCAATGCTCCGACTATCCTCCCCAGTTATCAAGTACAACTAGCTAAAGCTAAGGTGCAAAGTGAGTTCAATTATACTTAAATACATATTTTATGGAATGGTAAAAAGTTCAGAGTGTTTATGGTTGCCAAACGGGGGTGTTTAACCGAGGCACTGCTTTCACGCCATTACAGATAAAATCGTTTAATGAGTTGCATGCCAGTGGCTGTCTGAAGCCTTGCTCAGAAGAAACACGTGACGGCATTTTTACAACTACTGTCAGAGTGCGCGAAAAAAGAATAAGATAATATTATTAAGCCAAACTTGACTCAAAAGCCTTTAAAGCAAAACCTCTGATTTCAGATCAAAGATTTTTAATACAAAGGAGAGTGTTAGCTGGACATAATCAGCGCTTTAGACAATGACAGACACTCAGGCCGTGGCAGTTATCATCTAACAGGCAGACTATAAGTAGCACTTGCTACCTAGTTATAGAGCTCTTCAGGTCGTCGTTTATTTCTCTTTGAATTATGCTGCTGCTGTTGCATTAACCGTCTTTTTTGTGCCGCCTTGTAACATAAACTAAGAATAAAACATTAAAAACATATTGTACTTCAATGACTACTGCAGTGTGTAGACATCCAGTCACTCAGTAACAGCTGTGTTTTGGAGAGAGAAAAATAAAAAATAAAAGGCACCCCCCCCCCAAAAAAAAACTTCTGTAGTTCCCTGATCTTTAAAAATTGTAAAATTGCATATTGTGTTTGTTAGTATTCTGGGGAAGAGTCCAGGCGTTTGAGCGCTCTCTTGGCAGTGCCGTCTGTGCAGACTGCAGCGGAATGCTCACTCTCCATCTGCTTTTTCTTGCCGTCCGGAGCGGTAGCACGTGGCACCCTTTCCCCTGGGTCCACAGCCACGCCATCCGCCACATGCCGTCCACTCCTACAAGGCCGCTCTCGGCCAGAACCATCTGCTCCTGTTCTGTACGGGATGTCAAGATCAAAACAAGCCTGACATCTGGTTGTGTTACTTGGTTGAACAAAAGTATAGACCTTTTGCCACAAAGATATATGTGAGGGGAACTGTGGTTACAGTGCTTTGCCTGACATCCAAACCAAACAGAATTTTATATCACATCGATGAATACATAAATAAATAAAGACTTATATACATTCACGCTGAAATCTTACCAAAAATTGCACAGTACACTTTACTTAACCAGCATGCCTGCATGAATTCATAGCATATTTATAATTTGTCCTAAATAATTGTATCTTTAATTATTCGTTATTGGGTTATTGATTTGCTCTTCTGGGCGGCACAACACAGTGGTTGTCACAGTTGACTCACAGCTCTGGAGACCAGAGATTCAGTCGCTTCCCCAGCTTTATGTCTGTGCGGATTGCATGTTCAGAGCACTTTATTCTGCTTCGCACCAATGTCCAAAAACATGCTACGTTGCCAAATTGCCTGTGTGAGTGAATGGTGTGTGAGTGTGCCCAGCAATGGGTTGGCACGCCATCCTGGGTTGTTCCCTGCCTTGAGCCCATGGCTTCCTGGATAGACTCGAGACCCTCGCGACCCTGCATAGGATGCAATATTCAAATCCGTAGTATCACTCTTTTACAAACTGCTCAGCATTTATTTTTGCGTATACTGTGTATTGATTGTGTTACATAATGGCATGCATATGTCTTTGAAGATGATCATCTGCAGTAAACGGTGATGTTATGAAAGCGCAAGAAAGAAAATAGTGGGGAGTTTAGCCAACTGAACCATCTGACAAATCGGATTTGCAGTGTTATTCCATGCAAACTCAATTTACAGTCAAAGAAGACACCCTATTTGATCATTAGGACATGATTTTGTTAACTGAAAGTTTTTCAGTGAGAAATGTATGATAAGTTGTATATAATATCTTTGCAAAGTGAAAGGCAGTTCTTTGAGGACTACCTACATCTCTGAAGATTATGCATATCTGATCTTGCTGCATGTTTCACTGCAGGAAAGGAATGGGTGAGATGCACAGTTCTGTATAACCCTGTGTTCCCTGAGGTTTGGGCCATCCAGAGTAATTAATCATTATCCAGCACACTGGGCCTACGCCAGCAGATAAAGTAGTAGCACAGTGGTCAAGGATGTGGATATGTAACTGAAACGTTAACACCAAAAGGAACCAGAGAACACTGATTGCTGTTTTAGAGGCCCTCTACTGCTTCTCTGGGAGTATTTCTTCTGTCTGTCTATACTGAAAGGATTGTCTTATTGATGGAAATGACTCCTCCAAATAGTGCTTGTATTGTATGGCGCTACAAAAAAACATTAGTGATGTCAGCTTGATCTACCTGTGGGGGCCCCTGATCTGAAACATCAAATGACAGAAATAACATTACATTTACAATATGCCTGTGCATTTAATTTAGCTGATGCTTTTGTCCAAAGTGACGTACAAGTGAGGCAAATGGCACATTACAAATAAACATATGGCTATCGAGGAGTCGACTAGGCATTAGTGCGGCTAGGCTGAGCTTCCAGCGAAGGCCCAGGTGCAAGAGTATCAGTGTTGAAGAGGGCTACACAACATGCACAAAGCAGGAACCTAAAATGACTACTGTTCATTCTGGAGAAAGTGAAACATTAAGAGCATTCAGGGAGCATGGAGCAGTATGAGGCTAGTGTGGGTATTTGTGGAACAGTTGGGTCTTGGGGAGTTTCTTAAAACTGATGCGAGCTGCAGATCAGTCTAAGCTAGCATACGTGACTCTCGTTAAGGACATTCTGGTTCTTTTGTTTGGTGCACATAGACTTCAAGTTCATGTTTAAGAACAATGGCTGAAATTAGCACATTGCCTAATTGCAGGTATGGGTTTATAATATTTTGTTGCTACTGTCGTACTTGCCGTGTTACTGTCATGGCTGTCGCTGGCTGAATCTGGTTGGACCCTAGTGGTAAAACTCAGAATGCAAAAGACAATAGTCATAGTGCATCTCAATTATTTTTGCTAGAATCTTTGAAGTTAAACAATTCCCACATCTCCCAAGGAATCGTGTCCAAAAAATTTCGTAAAACAACTAATGAACAGTTAAATTCCCTTCCAAATATCAGAAGTGGTTTTCTCTGTCTAGAAGATCAAGATCACTTTAATATAAGTCCTGACCAAAGTCCTGCATCGTTTTTGCCATTAAAACACACAGTGGACTCCAAAAAAAACACAAAAACGAGGCAAACACCATGTTCTGTCAGCTATGGCCTCTCACACGAGGTTTGTCCCATCCAACATGTTAAAGAGAGGCACCGTGAAAGACACCCGTGATAGTGGACCTGTTTTTGTATACTGCTCTAGAGGTATTTCCCTGGCACTTTGCAAAAAACTGGCTTTCTGCACGTGGGCCTTGTGCTTCCTGATTTTAATATTCCTTAAAGGTTAAGTACATAATGAAATTAATGTGCATTGCTGAGTGGTTTCAAGACATTTTATGCTGTTTCATTACCCCAATAAATCTCCTCATTCCCAACTATAAAACCAAATTTACTTCTTGGCTTGGCAACGAAAGGACAAATAAATAAGAAAGTGAATACCACAATGTCGTATGATCGCCATAAAGTTTATGGACGCATTTTGACATCTACCGTTTTTGATGAAACACCCGGCAAACGGCGACGAGCGTGAGAGAAAAATTACCTGTGACACAGCACGTCTCGGTCATTCAAGCCTGACATGAAAGAGAGTTTTTGATCATGTGTATCTGTTATTAATATAGAGATTTTCAGAGCATTATTGTAGCAACTCACATAAAGTAGTAACACTCAGATGATGATCGTCTAACTTTGTCTCATTTCACTATTCATGCTGACCTGTAAGTCACGTTAAAGGCAAATATAAAAGAAGTTAAACCAAGGGGGGGGGCATGGTGGCACGGTCTTTAGCAAAGTCAACTCACACCTCTGGAGTTTCTGCCCTGGCTCTATGTATGGAGTTTGCATGTTCTCCCTCTGAGTTCTCTGTCCCCCCCCCCCCCCGCCCCCACCTTGGGATAGGCCTTGGACCCCAGCA
>JAAGVU020000078.1:10052391-10101844 GCA_011763525.2 Mormyrus iriodes | reverse complement strand
CCACCTTGGGATAGGCCTTGGACCCCAGCAAAACTGCATAGGATATGTGGGGATAAAAAACTGGATTTATGGAAGTTGATTCGACTTGACTTAGATCTAACTTTTATAACTGACACTAAAGGGGGGGGGGGTGTCACTTGACCCTGATTAGGATAGGCTGTGAGAAGACTGATGGACGGACTATGGTGTATAAAATCCCTTTCTTATAAATTTTAGAAAGGAGCATGAAGATTTACAGAAATGCACCAAATCTAAGATGGCATTCTTCTTACATGACATTTAATTCATTCATCAGCTATTAAGGAATTAAATCAGTGTTTTAGTCACGAGATGCCAGTGTAACACAGCACCTGATGGAAGGTTACACAGCTGCAACCTGCATTCCAGTGAGGCTGGATATATAAGTCTGTGAGGCAATAGTGTTGTACATAATATCTTTGTGTTATAAAACTAATGCCTGCCCAGTTCCTGCATCCTTCTCTATCCTTCAGGAAGCCTTCATGTGGACAAGGGGCCAGAGATGGACGTCGATCAAACACCCATCTGGTCATTTCAATATCCCAATCTTAGCAATTAACAGGCCACCATCACCTAGAAGCACGTTGCCTTCCTTTCATTTGCTTTTGTTCCAGGTGAAAATATACAAAAGTAGCTGTAATTTAAAAAGCAAACTCTAAATGCAGTGATGGTGGGGTAGCAATTTTATGGTACCTTCTGTCCACTAGATATTGATGCCTGTCATGTATCTGTGCAAAAACAAAAACAGAATATTATCATTTAGTTGCAGACAGGGTGGCTGTCGCCAAAATGTTCGCCTACAGGTGTTCTCAGGGTATGGACTGGAGGTGAAGCTATTTGTTGCAAAGTTAGATGCCAAACTATTGCACCACCTACTGGCCTACCCTCACTTTGAATATCAGAAGATGTGTAGTATACCTGTGTACCATCCAGAGATGATCACGATCATTTGAAGGACTTCAGCTGCTCCACGCTGCAACTCGTACGTACGGTTAGCTTGCTAATGCTTCACCGCTAGCTACAATGTTATAAATGCTTTGGATAACTGCATTGCACAGCACTCTAGCCAATTGCAAAGGTTTGGTTTCAACATAGTAGGAACCAAATTAGCCTCAAACCTCCCGCCCACCTAAATACTCACAATACTCCCAAAATATTGGTAGGGCCATGTCTCTACCTTCCATACCCAAATTTACGCCCTTATCTCTAGCACACCATAGCGGATTGCAGTCCTTCACATATTTGTTCAGTCACAATGTTTCTGTTGATGGTCCTGTTCCTTGATCATCCATTTTTTGTCCAATCCTATGACACATACCCTTCAAACAGCCTCAAAGTGGCCTTTGAGTAAAGATAGTCAACCAACCCTCCTCGTCTTTGCATGGCTGCTTCAGCTTGCCACGTCTCACAACATTCTTCTAGACCCTGACATTGACTGATGTCTCCTTCTGGTGTGCTATGTATCACATTCAGAAATACAAAACGTGTCTCAAATACTCCCACCTATACTCTTCGGTGATCTTTCCATGGATGTTTAAACTATCTGGAGAAGTGGCCAGCATTCAGACACTTGGTCTAATGCTTTCCAGCTGTGATAAAAGGTTTTAATTACCGTGGAAAAAAAAAATCTCATTAATAATTCAAGGAATACAGGTTGTTTAAAAAAGCTTAAAAAGACCGTAACTACGTTCTAATAGGCTGAGTGTATAGTTAGGCTTATTAAAATAAAAACAGTCTTAAATAACTGTTGTCTTAAGCATGGTAGTTGTTAGTCTAATAGTGCTAATGGTGGCATATGTTCCATAATTACTTAAATACAAAGAGAAAGAACATAGATATGCAATTAAGAACCAGAGTCTTAAACACCTACTGCGTTGAGTACTGTGTTCATCTGCTTTAAAAGATAACTTGAATAATTTAAGCAATTCGATTTCAGCAGTCAGTAATAATTTAAGATGAATGCCCATATTAAAATAACTAACAGCTGTTTTTTGTGGTTTCATGCTGCATAATCATTTCTGGTATTGCTTTCCTAATGAAATTCGAAAAGAATAACTTGGTAAAAAAAACAATGGATGTAAAACACAAAGACACCACATGTAGGTCTTTGCTCTCTGTATGAGCCCTATGGACTCTCATTTCAAGGGACAATTAGTTTACATGGCAGCAAAATAGCATAGTGCATGTCTGTCAGTGTGGACTATTTTTTGCTAAATACCTACAGTCTCTGGGAAGTGCTTCTTCTTTGAGATTTAATATAACAGACTGACCAAAGTCTGAAAGTCTTCTCCCAGGATATCATCCACTGTAACTGGCATTTAATTAATTACACATGAACAGGTAATTGTCATTTTAAATACGTCAGTACTGAAGCAAAGCATATAAACGTAGACACCATACTGCAGGGAAAAAAAAAAGAAAAAAACAACAATAAACAGTTCGACATATAAACTAATGAATAACACTCATTTAGAGTGCGCCAAATATTGTGGTGGGCTTGCTGCCTTCGGCCTGGGAGAACAGGAAATCAACGGCTCCCAGTATCCCCTTCCTGCAGCTCATGAGGGGCAATGGGAGGTTTATCGGACCGACAGTGAAACGGGGGGGCTCTGCAGCCTCAACAGTTGTCCTTTCTTTGACCTAGCCATTAATGCTGAAGCTGAATGATATCTTTCCTGTCTGTCGGTCCGCTCTCCAAGTTATGCTAAATAGTTGAAAGAGAAGCTCCAACTGGATCTGGCCGCTGATACTGAACTTTATTTCTCTGTTTCTCCCTTTAGCCAGACGCCAATAAACAGGTAAGTTTGTCATTACAGCTAGCTAGTAACTGTAAAACGGATTAGTATGCCTTTGTTTTTTGCCCGTTCCGCTACAGCAACATCGAAACAGCAGGATACTTTTAATCTTTATGCTTCCTCACCTGGCCCGTAATAAAAAACGACTGTAAAACAGATTGCCAAAAAAAAAATCTTAATGCAGTCTCATAGCCAACACAGAACTGCATTTTCCCATTTGTCAAAGTCGTATCGCTATTGTACTAAACTAAAAGAGGTTCTTAAAACGTACTTTAGAAGGTAAACGCTGTATATTGAATTCGGTTGGTGTATCCTGGCATCATGTACGGAGGATACCTTGTGCGTCCTGAAATCGCACCCAGACTCACTAAATAACGAGAATATTGAAGGGTAGGTGGATGGCTTCACGTAGTGGTATATAAATTAACAGTTTTTTTTACGATGTTCATCAAATTACTGTCATAGCGCAGGTGCCTTACAACCTGCAATATGTTAACCTAAAGAGAATAAAATGCTCGTCGTGTTTAGCATTGCTGATGAAGCAAAGATTGCTCCCATGAAACTGAAGCTGAATCTGGCAGCAATCACAACAGCCCGTGCGATGGATGATGTCCAGAAGAGGACAGGCAGCGCGTCCCGTCAAGTCCCTCTGTGTCGGGAACAGGCATAGCGCATTAACTTTATGTTCACTGACTGGCGCATTTAGCTGGGAAACGCGAGCTGAGCGCGCTATTCATATTCCTGGGCGCGGCTCCCGGACTCCTTGAATAAAGTAACAAGACTACCGCTCTTTACGCCATGTGAGCGCAGGATCCCATCAAGAAACATGTGAAGGAATGGGATACAGAGAGAGGGACAGTACAGTGCACAGTGCCGCCGCTCAGTCCCATCACAGGTAACTGCTATATATAATATATCAATTATGATATTATAATGTATAAGCATAATTTGATGTAGAAATGGATAAAAAACGAAAGACAGAACTTTACTTTTGTAAGTTAACAGTTCGCGTTGCCAAAGAAGTGCAAAATGATGGGCTGTTTAGCGCATCAAAATGATCCTACCCCATGAACGGAGTTTGCTTCATGAAAAATTGTGTAAAATGAGATTGTGAACGTGCGAGCTCCCGCACCGATGGGAACGACCCCTTACAGAAAAACTTTCATTTGAAACAGTTCTCAGTGAAAATGTGTATTGTTACTGTCATCTAAAAGAAGAGAAATATATCAGAAATGCAGCGTGCGTTGACTGTAACATCTAAACTGCTATTGTAAGCTTTGCTTCATACGGTTGTGGCTTGCCTGTGTAAGTTAAGTGTTTTAACTGGGTTCAGCCGCGTCTTATTTATGACACGAAAGGAGATCTTTAGCAAATGCCATCAGAACTATAAAATTACATGAAAGATATAAAATTACAAAGGCTTTCACGTTTCGTTACGTGCTCTTTAATTTAATTTGGGCTGCAAAGTGAAACAGTGATAAGCCCACGATATACATTTTTGCACGTTTTACTGAGTGGCTTGTGTTATTAGCGGGGTAGCTGCAATACATGTCGCGTTTATGTTTCACCGGAGAAATTCTAAGCAATGCAATATTTAAAGTTTGAATGTAATACGTATTTTATACGTTTATACATTCTATACAAGTCAATTCTGTATGTGAATATAAAATGCTAAAACTGGCATAATTTCTGTTGCAGCTTTCGGATCTATAGCTTTCCAATTCAGCGCATCGCGCACGGGGAGACCTCGGAGGGCAATTAAAAACATGAACACCATTGTTTTCAACAAGCTGAGCAAGCCGGTCATTTTCGAGGACAATGCAAAACAAGTAGAACGGAGCAGCATAAATTACATAGAAGTTATCGAAGCACAGCACCCTGACATACTGTCAAGCGCTCCCGCAATTAAGGACAACCATGTCATCAGGCACAGAAGATCTGGGTACGTATTAGAGTTTCCATTAAAATGAAGGAGCAAGCCATAAAAGATAACTGTATTAACATAACATGTATTTAATGAAATATATTTAATGTATCAGAAAACACGTGGGTTAATGCGCAGTGGTAGACACGGCTAGTTATTTCAAAGTCTTTTTTAGAAAGTGCTTTTTCTAAAACAGTGCAGAACTTAAAATGCAGCAAATGCTTGAGAAATTGGAGTGTATCCATTATAATGATAAGGAAACGTACATACATATTTTAGTCATCAAATATTGGCATGTATGCTCCAGGTATACTACTGCCCATGTTTGGGATTAACATCTGAAAATATTAGTAAAGTATACTGAGATTTTCAGTACGAATTAGAGGAGTTTTCAGTTGGTATGTTGAGCACAGAAACATTTCGACAACGTTTCACAAAAGGAAAAAGTTTGCTATTGGAACAGCACCTGAACAGAACTTGACATACATTTTTTTTTGGGGGGGGGGGGGTTAGCCTATCCATGATTGTGTTATACACAGCTAAACAGGCAAATAAATATAGGAGAAAATAATATAGTCACATCGAGAATGAAACTAGATCATTGCAGCTGGGACAGTGGAATTACCGCAGAGAGCTGCTTTGCAAGGGGTTTAAAGTCTGAAATATTATGATAGTGTGCACCGCCAAACTTCTCAAGTAAGACTCCGGGCTCTTAGGTGGTTTATTCAAAGCTAGATTATAAGGAAAATATTTGCAGAGCATCAGCCTCGGGCAAATGTGAGGTCAAATGGAAATTTGCAACACGGTCAGAAAGGATTGTCGGCTCAATGCTGACCTCTACGGGCTCCACGCTTGTGGAAATGCCCTGTGCATGATGATTGAATTAGAGCTGCAGTAAATCAACGATAGATTAAATTTGTTACATGTATTGATGAAAGTTAAGCGACATTATGCACCTATAGAGGGTCCTTAAATGGATTACTGGCTATTTACACGCACGACACGCAAATACAGACGTTTCTTTCACTTGATATGTTTATCGAGTTTACGAGGTGTGGCAGCAAAAGCAAATAAAGGAGATAATTTTAGAAATATGTACTGCAACTTCTGGATGCAAAATTAAATGTTTTTTCTTTCCATTTGCCGTGTTTTTCCTACACTGACTCAAAGAAAACAAACTGCAAGATGCACGCGATTTCGGACCAGGGCATCTCCGTCCAGGCTTAGAGATGTAATTAGGACATATTTGGTTTATAACTATTAAGCTATTGCGAATATCGTAGTACTAGGAGCTTGTAACTCAATAGCTGTGTAGAGGCCATATCTTCACATTCACATTCTGGATGTCTTTATATTACTTGTCGCTGCATTTTGAGTTTTAAAAGGTTGTCTTTCTGTGTAGACCTCGTAACAGTTTAATTGGTGAATGTAAATAAACGTTACGTGAAATAAATTAAAATAGGAAATGTATATAAAGACATCAGTGAATTGATTGGTTGTACGAGGGTGCTGTGCGGTACCGTGAGTCTGTTTCACAGGAAAAGCAGTGAAATATCAAAACTAGTGTAAATGACTGTGACGTCACGGAATGCAACCAGAGGTATTTCGTCAGAGGCTTCTCACTCGCCCTTCTGTGCCCCTACTCTAATCGCGCCTGAGTGATCGCCTGTGGCACCTTTAGGGCGGGTAAGTCCTAGGTTGTATACTGGGGCTGGGCTCCGGGTGTAACATATTCAGTATGCATTAACACTGACGCCCAGAAGAGAAGCGCTCATTATTGGTTGTATGTCTCATTACATATGCAGTGGTCTAATTATTTGTCAGTGGCCAGAACATATGACAGGGTACAAGGAGGACAGGATGAAATTCTAGTTTCTTTCAGTCTCAATACTATGACATTTCTGCAGAACGTTTTATAAGTATTTGTTTTAACATGTTGTTTTAAATCTGTATGTATGTATGTATTCTTATGCACATGTTGCCACCTGTCTGAGTAGTAACAAACCATTGTATTACCACACCTACTGTCTAAATATGGACCAGCCAGCACGCATGACACACAACTAATGATAGTAGATGTTATAATTAATAGACGGTAATTAAACAGGCTAATCCATATTTCCTTAATTTATAACAGGTGCTGTCATTGATAATAACATATTTTTGAGATGGTGATGACCCCAACTTTAAATGACTCCACCCCCCCACATAAATATAAATGGTAGGTCCCGCCAGGGTAACGGGAAGGTGCGACACAAGCGGCAGGCGCTGCAGGATATGGCACGACCGCTTAAGCAGTGGCTGTACAAGCACAGGGATAACCCCTACCCCACGAAGACCGAGAAGATCCTGCTGGCCCTCGGCTCCCAGATGACGCTGGTTCAGGTGAGTGAGGTAGCCTGCTAAGTGTCAGGCTCAGGATTTAATTAACATCCATTTACATTGATATAAGTGTTTGACATACATATGGGCCTAGAGCTTATACCAGGAAACGCAAGGCACAAGGCAGGAGACACTCTGGAGTGGACGCTGATCCATCTGTATAGGACATGCACTCACATTGTTCAAATTACAGATGTCAAATGACCTAACTGCATGTTTTTGGACTGAGAAAAGTCACACGCAAAGAGACCCGCAGCCCCGCAGATGTGAAACTACTGTGCTGACCACTGAACCACCATGGTGCCTCGCAATACTTGGGTGTAAATAACATGTGAAGTATCTCACACCGAAAAGCTGAAATAGTGTGAAGAAGCCAGACTACCTTGGCAGAGAGGACACAAGAACTCCCTAAAACAGGGAAAGCATTGTAGGGCTGGAAAACCTTTGTGTAATGTGACTCATTTGTCTGGGTTATGTGCAGGCAGCATCATGCAGAGTAGTGCCTCACTGCCTGTGTTTGGACCAATCGGGTCAATCTGGGAGGTGATGAGGAAGAACCGGCACATGATGGCAGACACATTTGGGCAGTTTTCGATAAATGCCAGCTTTCGAGGCCTTTTTACTGCAGATGACAGTAACAGCTGTGTTATGGACCTGTGATGTGGCTTTGGGAAGAATGCAGAACCCTCTCGGTTAATGGGAAACAACGCGAAGAGAATGAGCAGCGCCGACTTCGCAGACATTTGTAAATCACATCCTCCGACTGTTATTCTTACTCAACATCCAGAAACGTCTTTTTCATGTGAAATGGTCGGTTACTGAATTGGCGCCAGTCTAATTTCATTATCAAAAATAAAACATATATACGTAAGCATTTTAGTGAAGTCACAGACGACAGAAGCCCACGGGGAAATAATTAGGTTGAACTATGCCCTTCGTGATTGCGCTGTTACGCAGCTGTGCCCCTTTGCTCAGGATCAGTTTGACCGCTGACATACAGTATGTTGTTCTATAGTAACGTACACTATTAGCGTAATGTACAGTATTACAGTTATATGCAGTATTAGAGTATTGTACAGTACTAGAGTATTGAAAGGTGTGCGTGTGTGAGTGTGCCCTGCGATGGGTAGGTTCCCCATCTTGGGTTGTTACCTGCCTTGCGCCTGGATAGGCTCCAGACCCGCTGCCACCCTGAGCAGGACAAGTGGTTACAGAAGATGGATGGATGGATAGAGTAATGAGAGAGAAGTGGTCAGAAGGACTCTAGCTACTGGTGCATGTGTCATAAGAGGGAGAAAAATTCCAACATGGTGGAGTATGTAATTTTAATGCCCCAACCCTGGCAGGTATCCAATTGGTTTGCCAATGCTCGGCGCCGGTTGAAGAACACAGTGAGGCAGCCGGACCTGAGCTGGGCTCTGCGCATCAAACTCTACAATAAATACGTCCAGGGGAATGCAGAGAGGCTGAGCGTGAGCAGCGACGACAGCTGCTCCGAGGGTACGTAGCCCACACCCTACACACAGACGCACCTTCTTGCCCCTTACTATTTACTGTTACACAGGCAACGTTTAATGTAACTGGAGGGGGAGTTGCACTGAAATTTGGAGGCCAGTGAGTGCTGATTCAGGCGGCAACAGGCGTGTGTGGAGGGTCTCATTAACTGTAGCTTTTCTGTCAAGGCCACAGGGCAGAAGCTGAAAAAAGCTGCTAAGCTTCCACTGCACCCATAAACTGCTCTTCATTCGTTATTGTTAGAAATGTGAGAATGAATCATGCTTGGCATGAGGCAACTAGTCTTTCTACTGTGTTCGTCCCCTCTTGTTCTTTGGATGAAGGTCAGTGTTGTTTCTGCAACTTCAGCTCCCTTTCTGCCTACCCAGTGAAAACAGTGCAGCTCTCCTACAGTGACACCTGCTGGTTAAAAAAATGCAGCCTGTCACTGGAGCGTAATCTGCCACTGGCTAGTTCAGGTCCCTGTCATGCAAAGATGTTCCCGGCAATAGCCAGGTTTCTTGTCTCCATGCTGGTGCACTGCGTCTGTTAAAAAGGATGATATATTAGAATTAATTTGAATATTGCTGACAAACAGCAAGAGCAGCCTATGATCTGACATCAACTGCTCATTTTGGAAAGGCAGATTTTGTATTATGAAGATTTTGTATTTTGTTAATATTTTTCTATAACCACATGCAAACACATTAAGAATGTCTGCTTTCGTTTTTCTATAAAAAAAAAAAAAAACTGACTTGAATTCAAAGGGATTTAAAAGATTTTTTCCTCATGTGGAGCCAACATTTCAAATAACCTAAAGGGTATTTTGGTACAAATGAATACTGATGTTTAAACAAATAGTACATTTTACAATATTTTTTTAGCAGACAGTGAGGAGCAGAGAGCAGGGATAGAGTGTAGGGATGGTGTGGCCCAGTGGGTTATTGCCCATGATTGAAAGGTTGTTGGTTTAAATCCCATGGCTGGGAGAGCAATTTCACCATTGGGCCCTTGAGCAAGGCCCTTAACCCCCAGTTGCTCCTGTGACTGGCTGGCTCTGCTTTCTTAATTGTATGTCACATTAGGTAAAACTGTCTGCTAAATAAATGTAATTTAATTGCTCAGCGAATGTCTCTGGAACAACTGGATTGCTAAAGGACCCAAAGGTTCTATGATTACTGTATTAGCGATGGGATTCAAACCAATAACCTTCTGATCATGGGCATATGCCACCCCATATAGTAAAAAAATGTGTTTTATTGAGAAACAAGTGTTGAGGAGGACACATGATGTATGGTTGCTCACTTTGGCCCTACTGTGGCAGGCAGAGAGACGCCAATGCGGACCCCGTCAAACACCGGCGAGTTCAGCAAGCCCATGTACCAGAGCGTCATCAAGAAGGACGACACGGCCACGGGGACGGGGCTGCAGGCCGTCACCTCACTCGGCGAGGACTACGTGTCGCCGCCCAAGTACAAGAGCAGCTTGCTGCACCGGTACCTGAACGACTCGCTGCGACACGTTATAGCCTCCAACGGCATCGTGGAGTCACGCCGGCGGAACCACTCGGGATCGTTTAGCTCCAATGAGTTTGACGACGAGTTGCTCTCAACGTCACCTTTGGAAACCGAGGCAAACTTCGTCTGTCGTGCAGGTAATGACCAATGCTGGTCTCTTTATTATACCAAATACTTACTTCAATATTAGTTCAAACACAAGAAGTCGTGGCCATGGGAGGAAATTAGCGTGAGAACATTTGAAACTGGATTTGAGAAAGCACTTCTTTACACAGCGTGTACAGTATGGAATAGTCTTCTTGTTACTGTAGCGCAAGCTAGCACCTTGTGTTCCTTCAAATCCGAGCTAGATAAGATTTTAACAACCCTAAGCTATTAGTTTCCTAGTAGTTAGTTCTCCCCAAACGAGCTTGATGGGCCGAATGGCCTCCTCTCGTTTGTAAACTTCTTATGCACTTTTATCTTAAAGAGCAGAGTCTGTCTCGTCGGTAGTTTGGACAATGACTCGCTGCTTAATTTATAGGATGCCATCTTGGAGTTATCACCTGTTACTGAGATTCAGTAGAACCCTGGATTCAGTTACGACTTCAAATATTTTAGCACAATTATATGAACAGGTCAAAAAAGACAGTGTTTGTATTGATTTGCAATTTGTGATCTTTAAAGGCAGATCTACTGCAGACCATTATGCACATAAAAATGCCATGAAAGCTTAACATACTTTTGTTTTAGACATAATAGGTAATATTTTTTAAATAGGCATAGTACAGAATTTTTGCGAGAGGAATCAACGTAGGATCCTTTTCATCAGTATAGGACTGTTTCCATTCACCCACCAGTTAGTCATTTTGTCTATAATGCAGAAATGATGTCTCTCAGTTTTTAATATTACTTGGGGATGTAGGAGTTTGGTGGAAATACAACCGGAGCATCGCTTTTATGGGTACCGGGTGTGACACAAGCACACGCACGGAAAGTTCTAGACATCGGGCACTAATATGGAAGCTTTTATAAACACCTGTTAGCTCCTTGTAGCTGAATATGGATGTAATATTGCTGTAGTGAGGAAAAATTAAGTTTAGTCTCAGGTTTGCATCACTTCTTCTGTAATGTTCCTTGAATTTCATCTGGCAGTGAAGGACAGCATCAGCTTTTGACAATTACAGATTGTCTGGCATTTTAAATTTATTTTCCTGGCTGACGGGAACAGAGCAGGTCCAGTCTATTTAGTGCTGGTGGCTTCGAATATGCATACTTCTGTCCTCTTCTTTGATTCACTTAACTGGATAAACATTTGTGAGAAGATAAGCAGATGTTACTTTGGCTCTGGTGCACGATGAACTGATTCGCGAAATAAGCTAAATTATTGGTGTAGGTGGGTTTAGATGTTCCCGATGCTTCCAGAAGGCAGCTAATGACCTCTGCATGAAAAAGAGTTTTGTGGGGAATTCCTTTGAAAAACAAGGCGCTAGAGAATTCTAGTAGGCATGCCAAGGGTTCTATGGTAAATGACACTTAAACTGTGAATTGAGTGCCAAGAATCTCTTTGAGTAATTTGCCTTTACTCAGAATTCTGACTCATATACTGCATATGATGTTTTGTGAAAGGGATTCTGGCATTATTATGAAAGATGCTGATAGGTAAGGATACAAAGTAACCCATATATCAAGCCCATATTTACATTTTGTATTTCTTATTAGATTGGCATGGAGAGAAATACTGATAGCTTATTTATAATGAAAACTGTAGCCTTTCCTGTTCTTTTAGCATTAACTGTCTTTTAGTATTTGCATTCACTTATTGCTTTATTGCAAGTAATTGGCGGGACTGGGATGCAGTGGATAGCACTGTTGCCTCACACCTCTGGGGCCTGGATTCAAGTCTCCTCCAGGGTTCCATGTGTGTGGAGTTTGCTTGTTCTCCTCGTGTCGTCGTGGGGTTTCCTCCGGGTACTCTGGTTTCCCCCCATGGTCTAAAAACATGCTGAGGCTGATTGGAGTTACCAAATTGCCTTTAGGTGGGCATGTGTCAGTGAATGGTGTGTGAGTGTGCCCTATCCTGGGTTGTTCCCTGCATTGCGCCCACAGGTTCCGGACCCCCCACAACCCTGAATAGGACAAGCGGTTACGGAAAATGGATGGATGGAAGAAATTTGGCATTCATGATTTTTCTCATATTCAAAACTTCAAAATTCTAATTTTTTTTTTATATTAACGGCCACATTGCTTTATGGGACAGCTTTGCCTTTTCCATTAACAGCGTCTTTTCATAATGGCAACATCTGTCTTCTCAGGTTGGAGCCAACTGCACATCAAAGGAGAATTTACCCATAGCTGGTGTATAAAATGTACAAATCTTTGTGATTTCGATTTTCTGTGACGATGAGGAAGCATATCATTATTCGAGAAAAAAACTGCTGTAGCTGAGTCTCACTGAGGTCTCAGAATACATTACCATATTAAAACATACTTTTCATGCACACTGTTTGAGGCCTTGTCTTAAATTACAGGCTACAGTAACAGAAGTATGTTCTGGTGTTTCAAGAAGCTGCAAAACTTGTAAGGGCTTTTCAAATTGGCAGCGGCCGGTTCCAGGCGGCTATGATATCTTTGAGGACTGTGCTCCGTTTCGAACCCACTTGAAATTCTCCTCCAAAATGGAAACATCTTATAGAAACAAACTCCGTTCCATAGCTTCGTAGAACAGAACAAACATTTGTTCGGTTTACAGTTACCAGCTTAAATACCAGAGACTTCACCAAAGGGGAAAGTTGTCTTAGCGATGCCTGTAATTATTAACGCAACGTGGCGGCCTTTCATCTGCAAACCTCAGATTTACCCTCTCCTGCATGTTAACTTCAAAATATGTGTTTCTTATGCTAAACTTCATCCAGTTCAACAAACAGCCAACCGGGATCATTTAGAAGAATAGAGTGTAGAAGTGAAAATAAGCATTGAAGTGAGAGAATCTTTAGCTAAGTAGGAACCCAAGAAATGAGGCATTTTGGAACAAAGAAAACAAATGACAATCTTGGCCCATCTATCAAACACTGGTGCCATGGCTGACGGTCTCATCTAAACATAAATGAAGTCTTGCAAAGCTAATACAAAGAATGATTTAATTACTTTCCACAGGAGCATATTTGCTTTATTGTCATCCTTTTTGGTGGGTCACCCAGGCTAAATACCAGGCCTGTCTCTACATCGGTCTCTAACAGCAGGAAAAACACATTCAGCTTAGCAAGCCACATCTCGCCTCATAGGAGGGAAGATAAACCACTATGGATAGCTTTTATCATTATTTATAGTTTTCTTTCCCAGAGACCATGTGCAAAAAAAAGTATGTATAACCAGGACATGGTTTGTATGTGGTTTTCTGTTTATCGATCACATGTGGTCAATACTTGACTTCTTTAGGCTTTGCTGTTCTGTTGTTTCCGGAGAGAGCGTAAAGCTGAGAACATTGCACTGTGGCAGGCTGGCACAAGGCTTTCGGGGCCTACTCTCATGATTGTAAGGCAAGTGGGGTATACTCCACAGCTCTCAGTGTATGTGGAGCTAATCGTGTCCAGCAATTATCATAAGAAGTGGCTTGGGCAAGCGTGGGAAGGGTGTTTTGCAGGGATGAGTAGCAAGATTATTTAAGTATTCGGTATGTCTGGGGTGCTTCTCCAGTATGGAAGCTTAACAGTATGATCTTACAGAAATGCACAATAGCCCAATTCCCATTATCTGTAGTTATTATTGTTGACTGTGATCTTGCATTGAGATGATCAGACATTCTCTACCACCGTTTGCAGCAACTGGAAAATAGGGCCTTTCAAAATAGGGGGCCTCAGTGCCTATTTCTGTGTCTCTTTGAAAAACTTTCCGTTCCTCGGGATTTGCCTGGTGTGCTGTGGATCACACCGAGGAGTTTGGGAAAGCCAGACGAGGGTATTTTTCCGAGACCTGCTCTGATGGTTTGGACCACAGACAGCCGGAGGGCACGCCGTTCCACGGAACACATCCCTTATGATCTCGAAGGTTCAGCTCAGACTGGAGCGCACGGATGAGCCCTCTCCGGGCATGTAATTACTCACGAACAAATAACTGTTTTGGCCGTTTTTATGGAGTGAAAACCAGAGTGTAGTCATCCTGGTCAAAAACCACAGGAAAGCAGTTCTAGTACTATAGGCTGTTTTCAAATTATTTTTAAATGGTAGACAATCAGAATATTCTATGTACAGCGAGGAATGACAGATGAGGTCTGTGGTAAATAATGAACAAGCAAATTCTGTGTTATTTTAAAATTCGATTTCTTTAAAATAGTTATTCTCCCCTCTTCTGTTCTGTTGCCATGGGTTAATTTGTGGTGTTTCGTTACACGGGTTGCTTCCAAATGCTGTTATTCTCTTTCATAGCCTCCCTTCAAACAGAATTACATCCCTTTTTAGTTTATAGGGGTCATATTGTACCCAATGGCGCTGTCTGCAAGTTCCTTCAGATCAGCGTCTTCAGCTTCCCTGCAATCCTGGTGTGCGTAATTCCTCTCCGGTTAAATAGTTTGCAGCCTTATTGCCTTTTTAGTTACTGTTTGTCATTTCCAATCAGATGCAGTGTTCGAATACTTTGATCACAGTTCCCGTATATCTATCCAATCGGTGGGTTCGTAGTGTCACTCAATGAAAGTGACTGGAGGGTTTTGTTGGTCAGCTCGCTATGTTTATTGTCTATCTTCATCCCCCCCCCCCAGCAGCGAACTGCCTTTCCATGTGGCTGAAGTTAACACTAAGCCTCTCCTCGGTGGACCATGAGCATGTTTGAAGACTTAGGAAATGTGTGCCGCATATTAGCGGGCAGATCTTGTTCACATTTTCGGAAAGTCTAGGAACAGCAGCGATCGGCGCTGTCCACAAAGTCCTCATGCACATCTCTATTTTTAGAAAGAGGACTTTGAAATAAATAAATAAATTGTCAGAATTATCGTGCATCTAATGCGGTACAGCCTTCAGTGTGCTGAAAGGGGTCTCTCTGTATTATCGCCTGCTTGTTATGTTGCTAATAATCACATGTGGACCTGGAGAGCTTGGTTAAAACTGGGATTTATTTGATGTACGAGGGTTGCCACCCAAATTTCTGTTCATCCTGTTCGTCATGTCAGTTTTGGGTCTACAAAAAAGCCCAGAATTTATGACCACACCTAAGTGTAGGCGATAACACAGTAAAAAAAAATTATCACGGTATAATTATCGTCAATATCAATTTGTCAAATGGTCAATAAATGTTTGCCGGTGACACATTTTGCATCGCATTTTGCAGATTTTCACAGTGACTGTTTGTCTGGACCGGTGTTATGGTTAAAGTGGTGATCCTGTTAACTTGTAATAAGCGCATTCAGGCACCAGCAGTTATCTGTCCTTGCTGGTGCATGGTGGCAGATTTGTCATTTTTTGAAAAATCAAATAAAATTGTAAATATTTGGAATTGACCATGCACACACTTCAGGTTACTTAAAATATATATACGTGAAGGGCAGTCTGTGTTCATAAGGGATTCAGTTTTATATCCATCAGCTGCCATGTCATCTTTACAACTGCATGCATGCCTGTCATATTTTACAAATGTGTGGGACAAACCCTCCTCTTCATCCTTACACATCTTTTATTTATTTTATTTGCCTCTCCAAACCTGACAAATCGGCTTCCGGTCGCTGCGAAAATAAGTGAATGCATGACGCTTGTTTCCTGTTCTCCTATTCTGTGTATTCGTTTCGATTATTTTGAATATTCTTTAATGAAGATAGTAACTACATGATAGTTCCTAATACCACTTGGAGAGGTATTACCACTGCATGTCTAAACAAAGCCTGTCCAGATAGCGTTTGGGGAATAAAAAGACCTTTAAGAAAGTGTTAACCCTATTTGCATCACTGTTGACCAGATGTGGGAGAGGGGTGAACACCCCTTCTCGACACTACCCACCTGTGACCTTCATGGCCGCTAACTGACAGACGGCTCATGCACATTTGGTAGCTTCATAGTAATCCATGATCACACTGACGTGATACAAACCTTTCTGTGAATTTACTGCTGTCTAAAGCAGGAGAGGTAAAGGAAATGAGGTCAGCAACAAGAGGTACAAGGCTGTAAATGACCAGACATGGCAGACATAAATCAAAGTACTTTTCTTCTTCCCAGCATCCAGAGAATTATCATCTTTGCTTTCTCTGTGCCTGGATGGCATGGAAAAGCACTTTTGAGGCTCTAAGTGCCCCTATTCAATCACCAACAATCATGCAAAATTAACAAGGGGGGCCACCCTGGTCAAGCAGCTGGTCCTCGAGAAGTTTCTGCATGGCACTGGTGCACAGCCTCTTAGGGCATTTAGCCATGGAGGTGATGGAAGGATTCAAGCAGTCAGTTGGGAAAAGGGGAATTTCCTCTACTGTCATGTAATTTAAGTCTTTATGCTAAATGCTACATGCTGTCTGTTGTTTTGTAACACAGTCCTACACTGCCAGGCCAAAAGCAAGGCCACCGTTTGAATTTAAATCAGTAAGTACTTAAGAGCCAGTGATTGGATCATTATTACAGCTCAGCAACATCGTGCAGCGATAAAGTAGAGTCAGCTGAGTACTTGAATCTACCGATTGGTCAGGTTATCCCCTCGATGGATTTTTTTCTTTCCTAATGGCTCGGGAATATTCCAGGACGATAATGCCGAGATTCATGGGGCTCGAATTGTCAAAGAGTGGTTCGGGAAGCATGAGGAATCATTCTCACACAGGAATTGGCCACTGACCACAGAGTCTTGACCTTAACCCCATTGAAAGACTTTGAGGTGTGCTGAAGGAGGCTTTATGCAGTGGTTCAGCTCAGCTATCACCAATATAAGATCTCGATGAGAAATGAATGCAAATCTGGATGAAGAAAAAAAGTTGAGATGTTGCATAAGTACATGGAAACAATGCATTGACGAATGTGCAGTATAATCAAAGCTAAAGGCCATCCAACGGAATATTAAAGTGTGCAACTTCTTTTTTGGCCAGGCAGTGTGTATATATATGCTAGAGAATGTAGCTGTGTGGTTTTATGTTCATTGCTGTAGCTTCCATGCTGCTTTAGACTGATTGTGCGATATGGGTTCATGAGCCACTGATATGTTCATAATAGATAAACAACTCTGCACACAGGGCAGTACACAGAGTGCTGCACAGTTCCCTCTCCCATCCTGCTGAATCCATCTTACACGGATTCCAGGTCATTCCTTTGGCTCAGTTCTGTCAACAGTCTGTCACTTTTGTTTTTTTTTTGTTTTTTCCAGTGACCCTAAAGAATTAACAGCAGACAGTCTAACTTACCTACATCTAAGGAAAAAAGAATAAATCAGAACAGATTTACTTGAAATTCAGAGAAAACATTCACCTGCTGTTTCAGGTAACTTCGTCCCAGAATTTGTTTTATGAGACTAGACGAGCGAGTTTGAGCTTCCTGGATGATGTGATTAGTTACTCCTAGAAGGAATATTTCTCAAGCGGGAGCAGTTGCCCGGTATCTCTAGGTCACCTCACAAATCAAACAAGTCCCCCATGAGCGCAAAGTATCTAAAATGTTGAACACAGTTTCAGCCTGTGGAACAGGGGCTTCAAGAATGTTCCTAGGTATTTAGGGCCATGTTTCTATAAGTAGTTACTATTTTTATTGTATATTATAAATATTAGTAAAATTTAATGATTAACCAGCCCAGCACAACCACTATTGAGACCTTCATTAATAAAAAAATTCTTAGATGACTGCCATTGTGTTATACTTATGATTATTATCTAGCGATTGTCTTACACACTGAACCACCTGCCGAATATTGTGTAAGTCCCTCTCGTGCGGACAAAACAGCTCTTACCCATCGAGACATGGACTCCACAAGATCTCTGAAGGTGTCCTGTGGTATCTGGCACCAAGACGTTAGCAGCAGATCCTGTAAGTCCTGTAAGTTGTGAGATGGAGCCTCCATGGATTGGACTTGTTTGTCCAGCACATCCCACAGATGCTAGATTGGATTGAGATCTGGGGGATTTGGAGGTCAAGTCAACACCTTGAATCCTTTTTCATGTTTGTCAAACCATTCCTGAACAATTTTTGCTGTGTGGCAGGGTGCATTATCCTGCTACAATGGGCCACTGCCATCAAGGCGTATACGTAATCTGCAACAATGTTTAGGTAGGTGGTACATGTCAAAGTAACATCCACAGGAATGCCAGGACCCAAATTTTCCCAGCAGAGCATTGCCCAGAGCATCACACTGCCTGAGTAGGCTTGCTTTCTTCCCATAGCGCATCCTTGTGCCATCTCTTCCCGACAAACGACACCCATGCACCCAGCCATCCACATGATATAACAGAAAACGTGACTCATCAGACCAGACCACCTTCTTCCATTGCTCCATGGTCCAGTTCGGATGCTCATGTGGCCATTGTAGGCGCTTTCAGTGGTGGACAGGGATCAGCATGGGTACTCTGACCGGTCTGTGGCTACACAGATGCAGATATGCACATACGCAGCAAGCTGTGATGCACTGCACGTTCTAATACCTTTCAGTCATAGCCCGCATGAACTTTATCAGTAATTTGTACAACAATAGCTCTCTTCATCTCTCCCTGTGCGTATCAGTGATCAGCCACTTTTGGTAGGTACCGACCACTGCATACTGGGATCAGTCCACACGACCTGCCGTTTTGGAGATACTCTGACCCAGTCATCTAGCCATCGCAATCCAGCCCTTGTCAAAGTCGCTCAGATCCTTACATTTGCCCATTTTAGCTGCTTCCAGCACATCAACTTCAAGAACTGACCGTTCGCTTGCCTAATATATAACGGCACCAGTGACAGGTGACATTGTAACAAGATAATCAATGTTATTCACTTCATCTGTCAGTGAATTTAAATGTTACGGCTGATCGGTGTATGTAATGCTTGTGTTCACCATCAGATGACTATCACACACAGCTGACTAGGTCAAATCAGACATCACCTTACACGAACAGAACTCCTCAGCTTTCTGTAATTTATCCTCATTCACCTTGATGTTAACACATTAACATTTTGTCATTTTCTTTTAGAGACTTTGGACCGTGGCTCAAGCAGAAGTGACCAGTGAGTTCTCACTCGATTCCTTCCACATAGTTAAGTACTGACTTAAGAATGAGGGCTGAATCATTAGCAGCGAATGAGAAGTCTCACAGATTCCGAACCTCACGGTGCTCTGTTTAATCGCAGCGGGCCACGGGAGAAGGGGCGGGGCAAGGATGAGAGGTACTGGAAGGAGATCCACGCAGCCATGGCCTTGACGAACTTGGCGCAGGGAAAGGACGGAGGGTCGGGAACGACCAGTCGCATCATCCAGAAGTCCTCCCATATATCAGAAGTAAAGACTGTCAAAGTGCCCTTGGCGCAGAAATTTTAACACACATTTTACGTGTTTGCCTTGTGAGAAGCGTTTTTTTTCCCCCACACCTTGTACATTAAACAAGTGTTCATGTGAGAGGAATTGTTCAGATGTTAATTGCATTATTATGAACAAAACACTATATATTAACTTATTTTTTTTAATTCCTAAATTTGTATTTTTTACAATGCCAGAAGTGCCTTTCATGTCAAATGTTTAGGTAAAAGATTTAAATTTTTACCTTTTTTTTAATCTTTTTGACTTTTTTAGGCTCTTAATAAACTCTCAGAAACTCAGTAGCCCAACTGTTCAGTGGAGATAAAAGCATCTAGCGTCTAAAATCCCCGTATATCCCACAGAAGGGATTTTTAAGTATTAAAATAAACCGATTACTAACATTGGACAATAAGATAAATGAAATATTTTTCATCACTTAGGATTACAGCTGTTGAAATTTCCCATCCATTATCTATCACATCTGCTCCAGTGCCAAGCCATGCAGAGCCTGGAGTCTATCCTGGGATGATCTCAGGAAGGCCATCACACATAGAGTTTTGAAATTTAAAGACACAGATTGACCCCAACTCCATGTCCTTGGACTGTGGGAAAAAAAGCACATCATAGCTATGAAACAAATGTGGAGAGGATATACGAATAATCCACATCGGTATAAAATCAGAATAGATTCCACAAAGACAGAGGTGTGAAGCCACCGAACCATCGTTCCACTCCTTAATAAATTTGAAAATAATCTATTTTAAGGTTACTAAAGTGTTTATAGAAGAAAGCTGTTTTTGAGATATTTCCAGCATGCTTTGTAATGGCAAAGAGATGCATTCTTTTGAAATGGTACTTAACATATGGTAGTTCACCACCATGAAACAATGGCAGGGTTTGAAACATCCTTTGATGCTGCGCGGCTTGGGAAACAGGCTGTTAATGTAGGCGTTGCGTGTGTCAGGTTTGCCATTCCGCCTCAGAGAGCCTGTTGAGGACAGCCTGATGCACGGTGGGGACTCTTTCTCTCTTGACAGAGTGACATCCCCCTTGTTCTGTTCCACCTGCGCCCCTTAAATTCGTCATTCGCTGTACTGTATGACGTGATGGTAACTGTGGAGCCGGGCTGTCCTCCATGTCAGACGTAGACATCCACGTGCATAAGTGCACATATTCTTTTTTCCTCCTTACTGAAAGGAATTAAGGAGCCCTGCTAAAAAGGAAACTCCCCTGAATAATAATATGTCACATGGTTTTGTTAGCAGAGACATGTAGGATTTCCCACAGTAAGCTGTGAATTCATTCGCCAATCTACAGTACAGAAGTACAGAAAAATGTGTTCTTTCACTGTACTGTTACTGGTTTCCCCATTTTTTCTGTCGCTTATTGTAGTTTATATTTTAGAAGGATCAAAATTGGGCTTCTTTGCATATTAAGGTTTTCCTCTAAAAACCGAACATGTTCTTAGTCACTTGAATTTTCCTCTGATAATTTGTGAGTGGCTGTGTCAGAAGAGCTTTTATTTATGTTTGTGCCATTTCCTCAAAAGCTAACAGCCTCATCTCAGGTATCTACAGAGAAAGGTACTTCAAAGGAGATTATTCTCCCTGCTCAGTGCCGGTCAAAGCCCACGTGGTGCCCAAGGCAGACTTCACCTCCGGCACCCCCCAGCATGCACCACTGGTTTGCTAATTGGTGCCCCCTCAGAAATGGTGCCCTAGGGGGGCTGCCTGTGTCACCTAATGGTTTGACCAGCACTCTCTCTGTTTGGTGGCTCTTAAAAAGCCAGAAAAAGCCAGATTTCGCAGTATAGTTTAACGTCATCTCCAAGTCCCAGCTTTATTTTTAAAATCATTTTTATTGCGGTTACTCTGTAGCAGAAACATTTTGCTTTTCAGATGCTATGTGTGTAGTTTACTTGTTAAATCTGTTGTGTATAGTTACATAAAGCTCCGCAGTATGACAGTATAAACAAGGCCAGTTCATTAATAATGTCCTGAATAGTATCTGTACGTCAACTGGCTGCTTATTAAATAGATTTTACATTTGCTGAAACGGGGAAATGTGCGATTGCTAAAAATTTCCATTTTAAATCACCATCACTGAGAATTTGGGAGAAAACTGAGTGTTGTGAATATTGTTCATGCACGTCTTTCCTAGAATTTTGTTAATGCCAAGTTGAAATCACAGTCTGTTTTTGAAAGACAAAGTAGGGCCAGTTCCAGAGTATGGCTCTCAAACCTGTTAACAATTTGTTTCATCAGTATTCCTCACAGTCTTAGATAAGCTTCATTCAAATGTTACTGCCCCCAAATGCATTGCCCTGCAAGGAGGAGACCAATTTAAAAAACAAGAAAATCTTTTAAATAAGTCTTTAAAAGCAACAACATTGTTCATACTATTAAAAACACTATAAAGTAAGCTTAAGTTTAAAATGGTTTAAGTTGTTTAAATTGATTTGTTGTGTTTGTTAAATTATGTGAATGTAAATGAGACTGGATTTTTATCCTGTGGTAAAGTGCATAGTATCACGTTATGCTGGAAATCGCTTGCATATGAATTTGTAAAGGCAAATTTTACAATGAATAAACACCTTGACGGATGAAACAGTACTGAGCGGCTTCTCGTTTCATTTATTCATGCATTGGAAATGGATGGACAGCTGTTCTTTTCTTTGCATTTTTTTAACATAGAGTTCCATCTGGTTAGTGTGGAGCAGCAATAATCAGGAGCTGTAAGGAAAATTTCATTTTTTCCCCCCATCCAGACAATATCCGGCCCCTGTGTGTGAGCGTGTTCCCTGCAATGGACTGGCATTCTATCCAGGGTGTGCCTGCATCATGTCCACCACTTCCTGGGAAGGTCTCCAGGCTCACTATGATCCGAAACTGAATAACTGGTTATGGAAGACAGATAAACAGCTGGATGGATGTTACAGTTATTTTTTCTAGGACAAAGGCTATTTAGCAAGTTTCAGATCCCATTTTAATGATTCGGTATCTTGATCCATTAGTAAACAGGACATAAGAATGAAAAACTTAAATTTAGTGACTTTATACATTCAGGAAGATGTATATTATTTTTGTCTGTAATACTAACAAGTACTTTTAAAGTCTTAACAGGCAGCCAAGGAGACTAGGTAGGGCAGGGTTTCTCAAACCTTTCTGAAAGTCCTCGGGGACCCCCTGACAGTCCCAGTACCGGGAGGGAGCAAAAACATGGATTGTCTAGGGGTTCCCACGGGCCAGGTTGAGAAATTCTGAGGTAGGGGAGTTCTCTGGATGGAATACCGGTCTGTGAAAATAATGGCAGAGTTCTTCAGACTTGTGATGTGGAGCAAAGGTCTGCGGCAAAGACAATCAATCAATCAGACCACAACAGAAAACTAGTGCAGGACCTTTAAAAGGAATAAAACTAACCAAAAAAGCAAGTGTAAATGAAAACAGAGAACTAAAGCAAGTATTTTAAACAAAAACATGAACTGCGCCATTCTTTCTCAATAATTTCAGATGCTTAAGTCTCAACCCAGCCACTTCTCCCTACACACACACACACACACACACACACACACACACACACAACAGATCAAAGTTTCACACTTCCGGACAGAAAGCTGGAGTTCTGCAACAATGGTACTACCCCCTCTGTCAGTCAGAAAGAAAAAAAAAACATACATAAGACAGTACCAGGAAATAAGGGCAGAGGTGCGCTGATGTGGCCGGCTAGAGCAACACAGTGGAAACACCATCTACAGAACAGAAAAACAATCCAGCCTGCTGCTATGGGAATGCAGCTTGGCAACAAGACCGATCACAAGGTGCAGTGTCAGGTCTCACTCTGGAACGCTGGAGCCAAGGGGGCAGCATCTGCTTGGAAAGGCTAATCTCCAGAGAGAGAGAGTCACACCAACACTCAATGACGATACAAGGTCTGACTGCTCACCACACAGAGGCACACACAGATATTACTGGAGCACAGCTGTCCTCGGAGGCAGAATCCCTCTCAGGTAGGGTGAATCCATGACAGAGGGAACACTGTGAGCTACTTCAGGTTTTACAAACTACTTTAAAACTGAAAGCCTCCTGCACTTAGCTAAATGGTTTAGTTCTTCTTGTGCTTTTACTGGTTTGTTTCCTTGATTGAAAGACTCGTCCAGCTGTTTCACATTAACATCAGTGGCACATGCATGATTATAGGCGACTGACCAATCAGCACGCAGCAAGAATCAGCGTTAAAGCGAAATCCAGGTCCTTTTCATTGAAATGGTAGTTTACAAATCCTGTCGTAGCTCATAGCGTCCCCCCTGACATGGATTAGGTGGTCACCCTGCTCTCAGGGTACCTCCAGGGCTTAATTAAGGTACAAATGAACTGTCACCCACTTTTGTGCAAGGAAAGAAGGGGGTGAATTCCTTTCATTGCTTTCCGTTTCTGTAAGCCCTATTAGTGCAGTGTTATTTTAGAAATGACACCCACAGAAGTGAAATCAGGGCAACATTAGCGAGGGTTCCGAGCAAATTACTTCCATTTGGAAAAGGCAGTTTACAGCTTCACACGACTTTCAGCTTTCAGTTTTAGGAACTACACACATAGTATAATAAAGACTGAAAGACTGGAATATTTAAGGAATTAATTTGGGAATTAGGGGTGTATTAAGATATTCAGACGGTTCAGTAATGTCTGATAGGAAATTTTAAATATAAACACACCACTTCATATATATATGAACCGGTATATTTCATAGTTCAAGTTATATTCTCAGCTTTGGTATGTCTTTTCATATTCAGTCCCAAGCTTTGAAAGAAAGAGCCTTGCTCAGATTCACGCGAAGAGCGTGGTGATAGCGATTGTTTTGGTCTGGATGTCATCAGGATTGACTTGTTCTGTCTGTCCTGGAGCGGCAGCCTATTTACCCTCATCTGATCTACAGCCGTTGTTATGAGAAAGAAGTTGGAACACCAAATGACATCTGTTTTTCATTCTAAGGTTACACCATACACTGTCCCAGTTAGGATCATGGTACAATTAGGGCAAAGCTGATTAAACTAAAGCTAAAGATGTGAACTCTTAATCACGTTCCCTTACAGAATAACAGAAATACCAACTTAATGAGACGAAAATTTCCTCCATCAAAAACAGTTAAAGTTCGCAGTAAAATTTAAGCCATTTTTTATCAACGGCTTAGAAGGTAAGTAGCGGAACAGGGATGTTTGTAGACTCGTAACTAGAGAGGTTGAGGTCTGAAGATAGTATTGTTTCAGCAAATATTCAGTAAAAAATTTGTGGAAGAATCAGAAGCAGTCTAAGTCTTGTTAAGGATGTCAGCTAACAAAATAAATAGTGTGATAGTACAACATAACCTCAACCCTAACCCTAACCCTAACCATCATGACATATAAATGCTTTCTCTCCGGCGTAAAGCTGCATGGACGTGGCTTCAGTATCTGATTTCCATCTCAGGAGAGACAGGGTGAAAGCCGGTGACTGTTCTAATGACACGAGTCGACAGCTGTCGAACCGCTTCCCAGCGTGACAGAATGTAAGCACCGGCTCGTTTCGACAGTCGCATCTGCACAGCAGAGACGAAACAGAAACACCAATGCACAAAATGGCCTCTCCTTCGGTACCAGAACAGTTGGTAACTTCCATCTTCAGGGTACTGGAACCATAAATGGACACTGCATGTAAACATGATGAATAAAGATGAGGGTGGGGGTGTGGATCACAGCTGTTTTGGGAGTTTAAATGTAGAATAGTTCCACCTGTTGCCCACAAAATGTACATATTTATTATGTATTAACCGTTAAAAAATAATGGCACAGCACCTGCCCTTTCCAGTAAGGTTATACCCTTTAAGTAAACAAAGCACTGATTTTTTACTTAGTGGTCGATGCCTTTCTTAGGAAATATTTATTTAGCTGTTTTTTTCATTAAAAAGGTGTCACAAAAACCTTCCAAAACAGTAGGAAATGAAAAAAAGTGTCCCAGACATACAGTAGACTACTGAGACCAAGCAGATTAACAATGACTCAAGACTTCATCCAACAAGGCGATCCAAAGGAAGGCTATAAATTCCAAGTAGAAAAACATTTTAATGGAAGCAAAAAAAAAGAAGTTTCTACATGAAAAATGTAGAGCCAGAGCCCATTGCTGGCAGATGGAAATAAATAGGGAACAGTAAAGATCTATTTCTGTAAATATAACGGATGGAAAACGTGAAGTAAGTTTAATGTATGGAAAACTGTAAGGGAGATATGGCCTAGACATAAAATCATTCTAAAATCTGAATTTTGAATTGCCACATTCTTTAATATTAGCAAGTCTGAACTTAATCAAAGCAGGAAATCAGGCGAAAAAACACTCAGAACACTGCTGCCTCACACTTACAGGGTTGGAGGTTTGAGTCCCGCCTCCTCTTAGGATGTGTGGAAACTGCATGTTCTTCCTGTGTCATATGCATTTTCGCTGCAGTCTTACGGCATGCAGTTAGGCTAACTGGCGCCTCTAAATATCCTGTGGCATATATGAATGTATATGGCCAGGAATGGCATCGCAGCCAGACTGTACCCAGGCCCTGTACCATGTGCTGCACGTGTCAGGCTCCAGAGACCTGGACGAGGACCAATTTGTTCACTCCATATAGTACCATTTCAAAAATGAAATTATTTTCATTCTTGGCTGTTTTGAAATAGTCAGCTTGTGAATAAAAATCCTTGCTCATTCTTTTCTACCATAGGATAAATTAAGAAGGAAAATGCATAAACTATTTCTTATAACAGCACATTAAGGAAGCAACAGGTTGAAATACTTAATACTTGAAAGCTGATTACTCTATAAATTGATGTGTGGCTAGGGTTCTGGCGCAAAATAGCTGGCATGGTGGATGTCATGATGATCGATGGTCTTTCTGTGTGTAAAAGAGACAATTTAGCATCAGGTTTTGTGGATGAACAGGCCTCACAGTGACACGCTATCTGCTGTCGTTTACCTACCTGCCACTTCTGTCCAGGGCCAAGACATTCACAAGCGCTCTGGAATCCCACTTCCCCTGATCCCCCCACCCATCCCGCACTCCTGTTGCCCAATGCAGCCGAGTCAAGGAGTTCCTGGAACAGTTCATTTCCTGACCATCTGTCCAAAATATTGTTTAAATTCATCACAGGTCTGAACGCCGAACAGCTTTTGGACAGTAGTTTGGCCTGCATGCTCTCCTCAGCGCACTTCCCAAAAATAAGCGTACCCTACAACCAGCTGAAGACAAACCATAAAACGTCAGCTGCATGCCAAAATAACAAGGACTGGAATTAGCCGGAATACCTGCGATGAATGTGAAGCCATGATGTATTTAAAGATTTCTATTCAGCAGTCATTTCGATATTTTATTGTAACATTAAGTTCGAGTCCACCTTTGGAATGAGTTGCTTACTAGATTAAAATCAGTAGCCCAAGTAAATTGGTTTCATATATTACTACATACTTTAGGTTTGTGTCTTGCAGGCTTAGTGACTATAAAACACATGGCAGGTATTTTCACACATTAATACTACTTATAATTATTTCTTACTCAAAAAGCCATATTTTGGATCTATTACAGATTTTCATAATGAATTAGGTAATTCTGCTTCAAGTAAATATTATTGCACGTACGCACACACAGACCTGTACTCATATTTTTGTGGGGACCATTCAGTCATTTCTATGGGGCAAAACCTTAATCCCAACAATTACAACCTTAATCCATACCCAGCCCTACCTTTAACCATAAGTAACTAAAAAAAATATATAAGTCATTTGGTGTTTTTAGTTTTTTGATTGCAGTCACAGATTTATATGAAACAGAATTTCTGGAAAAATGGTCCCCACAACATCAAAATAACAGGTTTGTATCACATTGTGGGGAGATTTGGTCCCCATAACGTAAGGTATACCTGGACCACACACGCACACACAAAGATACACAATTCTACCAACATTAAACAGTCACCATTACTGGGATAAAAAAAAAATAAAATCCATTGTGTATCCATCCTTAATCCCAAAAATAATATAAAATACCAAGACGATAATGAAAAAGTGTGAACTAAGTATAAAAACATATTTATTAACATAGATACTATGAATTAAAACCCAGAATAAAACATATTAAGGCCAGTTCTTTTAGTGCTTTGATTGAAAGGAGCTGATGTGAACCACTGCACTGATTCCCATCATGAATGACTTAGTATGGCACTAAAAACCATTAAACATGAGAAAAGTAAGGAGCTGTAAAACAAAACTCTCTGCAACGACAGATGGAGTTAAAAAGGTAAGTAGACCACCAAGTGCACTTCTGCTGGAACAACAGACATTAGTTACTAGACACCTGTTTCTTAAAAACAATGCAATCAGTTGAATGGCAAACAACGCCGGACCGGACCTTTGTTTAGCCGGACAGAAGTCAGCAGGATTTTCAGGGGTTAAACAGGAACAACAAAAACATCAAGCTTTGTTGCAGCAATTTTTACGTGAAACTCTGGGAAAAACCACATTCTTTGCTTACGCAGGGCTCATAAACAAAAGCCGGTACATATCAACAATCCGTACATATTAACCTTTGTATCTCCTTTATAACTGCATTCCCTTATTGCCATTATAACTGACTTATCATCGGGTATTCCTTTATTCTAAAAAGGCTAGCAGTTAAACCGCTAGCTTCTGCTATGAGTGAGGAGGATATTAACTATCCTTTACGCCATGACGTTGTCTTTGAAATGTCCTCCACCATGGAATGGTTGTTGGCACGCAGGGAACAGACCAGCTACAAAAGCACCCCTGCCTAAGTTCCTCCAGTAGATGATGTGCCTTCTGCAAAATCATAAGTAAACTCACGGGTTGAAGTGTATCATGTGAAAACAGCGACATGTCTTAATGGCCTCTTCAACCCCCAGATGGTGCAACCACAGCAAATATGCCCCGGAACAGGATTAAGTCATTCAACATTGAATAATGACTATGATAACAATGCTTTCCTTCAAATAGACCAGTTTACACTTAGACCAGGGCGCAGTAACCTCTGCAGGAGCTCCCCTTCGGCTGCTCCTGGTGGGAGAGTCGCAAACCCGGACTTAGCGATTCGCTCTCCCAAAGTCCCGGGGTCTGGATGATCTTCTCGACCAGCTCCTCAAATGCGCACTGCACCCCGTCGCGAGTCTTTGCACTTGCCTCTGCGTGATGACGAGTTTTTAAAAGGTTAGGTTGAGGACAGAGAAGGAGGGATTGTATTGGGAGGTTAGGGTTAAGGTTATCTGTGAGGTGATTTTAGGCTAAGTTAGTATCGCGTTGGCTTGTATTGGTTGATGTACTGTATTGAGGTATTTGGTTGGGTTAGTTTGTGGATGGTTGTGTTTATCTGGAAAGAGATCAGGAAATTAATTAGGTTGGATTGGTACTGGGAGATCATAAGGTGGGTTAGGGAACTACATTTGTTATCGTTGTACATGGCTACAGACGGCATGAGAGGCTTCAACAGCCAAAGGGGCGCTGCTTTAGATTAGGGCTGCGGTGAAACACACACATAGCAGGAGAAACATTATATGGCTTTTACAGTCACAGCACAGGCATCCAATAAGTGTTTGGGCATAGGCAATTCGTGACAGGAAGTCTACCACTTCTCTCCCAGTCATATGAGAGAAGACTTAGCACATGCCACATCCGTTAAAGTGGGTTGTCTTAATTTTATTTTCAGCCTAAAATGGAAAAGCCCAGTGAACTTTAATTTAGTTTAGTTTGGGAGCAGAAACATAGTCTATTATTTCACTATTTAATCCTAAGGCAGAATCTCACAGAGAAACATATAGGAGGCTGAATAACACTGATGCAATACAAGCACCATATTCTACATTAGGGTTAGAAAGGCAGCTGGGAAAAGCAGCTCCGTTGACTGATCTCTCTGTAGTAATAGATTACAGGCAGCCAGAATGAGAGAAAACTACTTTCTTACCAATGAAAAGCATAGAATGCTTCCTTGCAAATTTGAGGCCTTCGTTCCTGTCTACTTCGTGGTTTTCCTAAAACAATGACAGAAAAAGGGCTGTTATTTTTGTCTGTTTTTCTTCTAGCCCAACATTACTTAGTACAAAAAAAGGCTGAACTAAGCTCCCGTGGAAAAATTCAAGAAAACAGAAAAAAGTAGAACTAAAACTATTTATGGTGAGGAAAAGATGGAAAATGATCAAATCAAAGCCTACATTTTCTAAGCATTGGAAATCATCCAAAAGAATTCTCAATGAACGCGCTAAAAATACCCTTAAACCTTTAATCTTTAAGCGAGGTTAATTTCATTAAACACGTTGTTACTGTTGATTCGTCAGAGGGCAAAGAAAGATACTTATCAGAGCGGAAAGTTTTACTGAGAGAAATACACGCGACTTCTGATTTTCCAGGCAGAAGGTCGTTTACAGAGAATGAATAAAACATACACAAAACACTCGCCTTATCAATTTTGTTTCCAACCAGCATTTTCACCAGGTCATTTCTCGTGCAGTATGTCTCTAATTCATTTAGCCAGTTATCAAGCCTGGTAAATGTATCACCTTTTGTAACATCATAAACTAGAAAGAGGGAAGACACAACAACAACATTCTCCATAAACAGAAAGTAATAGTAGTATTATTATTATAGTTCTGTTGTTGCTAATAATAAAATGAAACAAAACAATAACAATAATACTATTACTACTACTAATAATAATGATAATAATAATGGTCAGAAGAATAACAATAATCATCATCATCATTGGAAATATACACCAAACAAAATTTTTTTGGAGAAAATTAAATGCTACTATCGACGATAAAGGTTTTTCTGAACTTCTCCTCAAACCCACAGTAGATGTGCACATACCCAGGATGACACCTTGGGCCCCACGATAGTAGCTTGGCGTTAGAGTTCGGAACCGTTCCTGCCCTGCTGTGTCCTGGAAGACAAAACTCTTTCATTGGCTCAAGCATATTGCATAAAAGAAAGACCCTCCACAAGAAGACACTGGCCGAGAGCTACTACTACAATGTCACAGACTCGAAACAGAAGATGCTTATATTATCATTTGTAAAAAGTTTATGTATGATTACAGCAAGTGCTATATGCTAAAAACGAGCCTAAAACTAGGGCAAGAGCAAAATTACTACTATACTATACTGTACTATACTATACTATACTATAACTATACTATAACTATACTATAACTATACAAAAACATATGAAATTGAAAATATCATAAATAAATGGCTTTTATTTGTTTTACAAGGGCATAGTGACCCCCGAGCATAGCCACACCCCCCAAAAACCCTTCACTCCAGTCTGCTCTTACCCAAATTGCAAGCTTTGCTTTATTTCCATCGACTGCAATGGTTTTCACTTTGAAATCAACACCTGGGTTCAGAAACATGATGTAAACATGATGGGGACAAAAGTAATAATTAAGTGACATACACTAGTGGCCAAAACTGTGGAAACAGCTAGCATTTTTGGCATTGTGCTTTAAAATTACTACCTGAATATTGACGGTAATGTTTATAAACAATCAAAGAATGTTACAAATATACACTGGATGATTAAATAAGTAACTGGAGTAAATGGAATGAACTTCTGCAATCTCTACAAACTGGAAATGTTTCCACAATTTTGGCCACTAGTGTACATGAGCTATCATGATGGTATTTGATAGTAGTTACGTCTCATAAATATAAAAATGCTATGAAATTTGTGCGTATAAATTTGTGACAAGAATAGTATTACTATTAAATCTTATGAAAATGAAGTTAACCACCAATAAAATCTACTTACTTTAGTATTAAGTATTCCGTACGAGATCTTATCTGCTATATTTATAAAGGAAAAGAATACAATGTTGAAATGTCTGGGCTGGGGCTGAATGAGCAACGACAGGTGGGGCACTTCACTAAAAGCAAAGACATTCCACGTCTGGATGCTGTTACTTTTAAATATTCTTTACTATGGAACAATTAGGCCTGTACAATACTGCCACCTATAGTACCAAACCTGTATTGCAGAATACCAAGTAGCACAAAAGGAACATTCATTTCCTTCATGGCAAATTTAGGGTACAGGCTAAGTAACTACCTCACTAGTCTCTTGCACTCTCTTAAGGGCATACAGTGGATTCTGACCACACAGTTGTTTGCAAACCAAGTGGTTAATGCCACCACTGCTGTTAGCTATTCAGTGCCTTGGTATTGGCTGTCCATAGAAATGATCCTTTATTTGTCATTTACAGAAGTACAGACACATTGGAATGCTCCTCTTCACATATCCTTGAGACATACACACACAAATACAATGGAGGGGGAAGCTTGGCGTCTGCTTATACAATGCCCCTGGAGCACTTTGGGTGGTTAACCCTTGTGTATTTTACTTCTTCCGTTCTAAATTCTAGAATCTATAGAATTTAACCTCATTTTGAAAACGGACTGGGGTCACTTCGACCCCAAAAATAACACAGGGGTTAATGACCTAACCCAAGGATGTGTGACTATTTCGCCTGGACCTGGGGTTTGAACCAGTGACCTACTGATCACAAGCACAGAGGCTTAACCCACTGAGCCACACACCACCCCCGTTGCTCTCTTTTTATTTTGATTTTTCTTTCCAGCACTGTTACTATTCAATATGATACCTGGAGACTATTTCTGTACAATACAACTGTTTCATAGTACCATCCTGAGCTCCCTTTAGCCTCCTGCTGGGGTCGATCTGAGCTTGACCTGACACAGGAGAAACCTGACAATTGTCTAGAGAAAGGACCAGCATTGTATTCAATGACTTGTTGAATGGAGTGAACTTCAGAGGCCTTAAACTAATATTGGTAAATATTATTGCATTGTTTGTCATGAGTCTAGTTACAGTTAAAATAACTAATCATGCACCTCAACTATACTCACCTACAAAATATTCCATGTCTTTTGACTATAAACTTTCATATTACTTTTGAATGCTAATTTCCCTGGGAACGCCTTAGTATTCCCCCGGTGGAGCTGGAGGAGGGGGCTGGGGAGAGGGAGGTCTGGGCATTCCTGCTTAGACCCCGGATGGATGGATGTTAACTTCAATAGTCACATTTAGATTCTATATATGAATGTATTGATGTGTTTGGACTGTTTCTGTTGTTTGATGATGTGATTTTATCCTTCTGTTTTTATTGTGCATTGTGTGTGTCATGTATGTAGGGACGCTGCTCTTTGTGGAAGAGACAGTCACCCAAGGGCCTATGGTTATTTTTCTAAATGAAAATCTATCAGTGAAACAGTCACACGGAGATATTAGGGTTTATGGGAGTGGATGTGCATTTGTGGGGTTTGCGGGAGTGTGCGCACACACACACACACACACACACACACACAGTATTGGGCAAATGTCTTAGTATTACATATTTACTTTGGCTGACTATTTATCAAACCCCAGCCGTTCCATCTATTCATTAATTATGTGAGCTAATGGTGAAACTTAACTTGAATAATTTGATGAAGTATTTATTAGCCAAACATAGTATGCTAGCGGTCTGTATTGGATGGTTAGTAAAAAAACTGGGGTGACTTTAGGAAAGGTTTAAAAATGGCTATGCTAATGCACTTTGATGGACAAAATAGTAGTTCTACCAACATAGAGAACATTTGAAAATACTGTTCTGTCACTCCCCAAGACTTTTGCACAGTACTGCTTTTATAAATATTATTTTTATAAATATTATTTTTTGACTAGCCACTGTGCTTAGCTAGCATTAAGCAGAGCAAAGCGCTGAGCTGAACAGTGCTGGCAAGAACAGGTCAAGCTCATTGTTTCCCAATCTGGTCCTTGGGGACCTGCAGACAGTCCACGTTTTTGGGAGCTGGGAGGGAGCAAAAATGTGGACCGTCTGTGGGTCCCAGAGGACTAGGTTCGGAAACACTGAATTCAAGCTGCATCTCACACTTCTAAGACACCTACATGGAAATGTGGAAATGCAACAAGACGGTCATACGCATTTCCACTCACCTATTGTTGCCGACAGGTCTGGATCAAACATATCATCAGTAAATCTCAACAGCAGACTGGGGTTGGTGGAAGAGAAAGAATTTCAGCACAGAAGGTTTTGTTCTTTATGACCAAAACCATTCAAAAGCCACCCAGCTATCAAAAGACAACAAGCGTGAAAGTCTTGTGTGAAGCATACACTGCTGAGTCTCTCTATGCTGACTCACCCAGCGTCTGGATTCTGTTAGTATGAAAAACAGTTCATTTGATTTCCCATGTCAGAACCTTCAGGCTTGTGACAACAATGGCATGACAGCTTGAGGACGCCTCCCTTCATGAGACTTAATGCTGCAGAGTCTGTGTTTCCTTATGTCAGTTGCCTTCACACCCATGTAAAGTGCTTTGGGGTGACTCTGTGAAAGGCGCTATATAAAAATAAATTGAATTGGACTGAATGTCAGTCCCTTGCATGCAAATTTTTCACCACACCCAGGCAAGGATATTTCATTATTAGCAAAAGGCTGCAGGTTCAATTCAATTCTATTTGTATAGCACATTTTCACAACATTACATTGTCTCAAAGCGCTTTACATTATCCCCGACCAAAGCCCCCAGTGAGCAAGCTAGAGGTTCAAACTTTAGCATGTAAACAGGTGAATTACCAACACACAGCTCACAGCACAGTGCACACATATAGATAACAGGGTCTCTAAAAAAAGGCAGGCTAGATCATGACGGACTGCTTTCACCCTTTATTGGACAACAAATCCTGCCAAAGTAACTCTTTGACACGTTATTAAACAAATAACATCAGCACCTCTCAGATATGTAAATGCTCAGTGTTTGTCTGCAATAGAATTGTGCTCCATTATTTGCCGTTTACTGGTATCTACTGTCAGCTGCTGCACTTATACTTATTGTCTTACATTTAACTGGCATGACAGTTCGTAGAATGCTTGCAAGTAAAATATTCATTGTACTGTACACATAATGAAACACCTTGTTCTGAAATATTTTTTTCACGAAACACTTGAACAAAGACCACTATACTAAATGCAACATACTTATTTACTAATGCTGTGGTACGAAGGGATTAAAAATCGGTACCGTGTTCCTTTAGCGCGCGCTCCACCGACTTTCGCGATGCACCACTGGGTGGCGCATAAATAAATGCTTTTCAATGACACATGCAATTTAATGTGTGACATTTTCAATCACTTTATTCTTTAACTTTCAAATAGAGAAGGAGAGGTGTAAATCGTATTGTTATTGTGTCTATATATACTATACTACACTTAAGAAAAGCACGTGTTGAAACGTGAGCTGTAGAGCCAAAATCATATTTTTTCAGTTAGTACTTTCCTATCTTTTGTCCGATATGCATTCTAATATAATAATAATAATAATAATAATAATAATAATAACAACACAATGGATTTCTTTCTTAAATGTGGTTTATAAATACACATGAAAATGATTTTTTTTTGTTTTATCAAACATGAACTGGACCGACGAAGACAGCGCCCTCCAACGGAGACACAGAGAACACATGCAGTACAAATACCAACGCTCAACTTACATGAACATACAAATAAACACGTATGTAGCCGCAGCGGTCGGTAGCGACAATCACTAACTACTTTTGCACACATAGCACATATATGATGATAAACTCTACGATTGCCTTTGTTAACATTAATCGGGGTAACATTACTAATGTGGAGAAGGGCGCGACTGGCAACGCAATCGCAACAAATGCAGTAAGACGAATGACACTTCGCGCTGGACAGATAAAGGATATTCATGATGATAAGCAACCTAATTATATAATCTTAACAGAGAAGTAGCTTCTATGTCATTGTTATATTTTTTCTTTACAAACACCAATTCGACTTCTGGGCCAGTAACCCAGCGGTTTGAGAAAGCACGTCACTTGTTTTTTGGAAGGGAGCTAACCTTGACTTTCCGACGCCGCTTTCGCCGATTATCAGTATTTTCAGGGTTGTCAACACATCGTCGTCCATGTTCCCTGTTTTTGGCCGCAGTTTATTTGCCAGGGGAAGCTGTCCGGTTACGGGCCAGGTGACGCAGTAGGTTACCGCCGCACACGCCGCATAAGGGCACCGAACCCAGAACAGTGCGTGTGCGCGGCTCCCCGCAGACACAGCGCTACCGCTTCTGATCTCAGATCTGTTATTCGGCATATTCGACTCTAATCCCTTCGCTAAACCGCAGCGATGCACAGCGGACACGTAAACCATTCTACTGTATTTGGTTTAAAATTTTATAAAACGTCACGGATGTTTTTTTGTTTTATAAAGCTCCGTTAAATTTGTAAAACCACTATAAGTCCGAGCAGCGCCGTCGCAGAGCTTAAGTGAAGAGATTAAGGGTTTGGTTGTGTTGATACTGTTAAAGAGAAAAGATCATCCATAAATTTAAAATTGTAAAATAAAAATGCCGAAAACTGCGAACAATAAATCCATTTTATTACAATTCAATATAGAAAAAACTTCAGTATTATAGGTTTAAACAGAAATGTATAATAGCAATAAAACAAAGACATAATTACATACTTAAGCATAATCCATTCAAGAATGTAAAATAAAATGTTACGCTATATCACTGTGTATGTATGTGTGTGTGTGTGTGTATATATATATATATATAACTGCTTAACTCCAAAATATAAACAGGGACTATTATATATTATCATGACACCAATTTTGGCATTTAAATTTTAAGACAAAAAAATAATCAAAGGTGTGATATTTTGTAAAAGTAATTAAAAAAAACATACATCCCTCAGTTACAATCAATGATCTCAGGCTATTGCGGAATTATCATCATTCATCAAACTTTGTCATTATTATGATTAACTATGATTGACCACTATTCATGTTAAATCTCTGACAGTGCTCTGTGATACAGCATTATTCATTATAAGTGTGTGAAGGGTCGCCACAATGTATCAAGTGTATCGACAAGCTTAAAGTCCTAAACCATGAACTACTGGCAAGTGAAATATTCCACACTGAAATTATTTCTATACCTATGCCATTTTGTCCCCCTTTAAAAGTGAAATTAAGGAACTTATTGTGCCATTTGGGTCAAGGATTACTACAAGAGGAATGCGGACTTGTCTTTCCTGATAGATACGATTCTGAAGGGTCATTGCCAGCATTGAGTCAATGCCCAGGGCTGTAAGTGTCAGGTCATCTCTGAGCTCCTCCATTTCAATATTGCAGATTTCACAAAGCAAACATCTGACATAGTCCTCTGATGTGGTGGTGGGAGTCACATTCATGGCCATGGGATTGACATACTTTGTTTTATGGGCCATTTTTTCCATTAATGGAACAAAGCGTACGCTGAGAAAGTGATTGAGGCGTAAAACGTTGTTGAAAAGGTTTTTGAAGCTGAATTTGCAAACGATCTGCTGGGCGTTATTCTGGAGCAAACACCTCTCCAGGCTTTTGTGGACCTCTGATACATCCATTACAAGTAGCCCCTTATCTTGCAAAACCATCTGCAAGTGCTCCTTGTCCAACAGAAGACCTAAGTTCAGTGGCCCCCAATTAATGGTCTGTGCAGCAAGGCCAAGTTTTCTCCGGTAGTAGCAAAACATGTCCATGAAAGAGTTAGCTGCAGCGTAGTTCGATTGAGCTGCATTGCCAATGCCTGATGCAACAGAGGAATAGCACACAAAGTAGTCTAATCTGAAATCCCTTGTTGCATGATGCAGATTCAGCACTCCATTGACTTTGGGTCTCAGAACTTTGAAAAAGTCTGACTTATCAAGACTACCAATCAGCCCGTCGCGCAACACAACTGCGCTATGGAACACTCCTTTAATCGGGCACGAAGGGAGTGTCAGACGGATGTCTTCAACTACTGCTGTGACATCTGAAGCAATTGAAATGTCACACTGTTTACATGTGACAATGACTCCATAAGCATCTTGTACAGCATCAATCTCCACCTGCATTTCATGTGTAGGTTTCCTTCTGGAAAGGATAACAATGTGACCCCCTCCTCTTTTAGCAAGAAACTTAACCGTTTCGAATCCCAGGCCAGAAAGTCCCCCTGATACTATGTATATAGCATTCCTAAGAAAACTTATCTTTTCCATCTCAAGCACTGGTATTTCTGAAATTTCATTCATTTTCTCATCATCTAGAACAATCAGAGGCATTGTCTTTGAATTAAAATAGGATTCCGGCTCATTTCTTTCAGGGACTGCAGACTGGAAAGTATTGCATTGAAAATGGAAGTCTGTCGAGCTAAAATGGGCTGATGTAAGCCACTTGGAGATATTTTCTCTCTGTCTTTTGAGGTATGACTTTTGTAAAATCTGTTCCACTTGAAGGATTTCAATGCAAACATTGTCATTCTCATTGTTCAAGATGGTTTGTGAGAAAGCAGTTGGCACCTTGCTACCACAGACTACGACTATGTGTTTGACCTCAGAATCTTTACAGGCTTGGGCTACAGAAGATACATCTACAGGAGATAAAAAGATAAGTACATCATACATTCTGCTAGCTTCTGTGGCCACAGTTGCATCCCACCCTTCTTTTCTTGCTGCGCCCATCAAAACCTGAGCCAAGTGTGAGTTTGGTTCTGATGAAATGATGCCCAACACTGATCCATTCTGCTTCACTTCAGGCAACATACGATGCAAAATCTCCCAGGATATCACAAAGTAGGACATACATGGAACATCTACAGGATATGAAAGCATGTTTGAGCTGTAGCATGCAGATTCTGGAATCCTGAGCTTGGAGGATGCAGCCACTGGATAGCAAGAAACCACCTGATCGCCAACTTTAACTTTAGTAACATCCCTACCCACAGCTGTAACTGTTCCACAGAAGTCAAGAGCTAGCAACTTGTGGTTCTGAGAGCTGTGTTTACTCCAGTAGAACGTCTGACCATAATTTAAATCTGAGAGGCTGACAGGGAAAAAATCAGACGAATGGACGCAAATTTTACTGAGCTGCACCTCAACCATTTGCTCTTCAACATGTGTATCAGAATCACTGAAGGGAATGGCTGACAGATTTGTAACACAGTAAGGGTCAGCAGTCTGTATTGTGAAACACTCAGACCGAGATTGGCGAACACTTCTCTTGTCAAGAGCTTTGAAAGATGTATTGGAAAGGGTTAGTGAGTATATCTGGCCTTGGCTTACAATGACCTCTGGATATTTTTCACAGGGGTAGGAATAAATCACCTGACTGAGAGCCTGAATGTCATTTTTTGAAAGTGACCCAACATCAATGAACTGGAATGTAACCACTTCCACTTCTGCTGCAAATGCTCTGGTTAGGCCACTAAGCACAAAACCTGGAGTGATCTGATCTACCGTCTTTTCGGTTGACCTGTAAGTTATGACTCTGACAGAATGGGGGAATTTTTCCTCCGTAAGCTTTAGGACAATTTGCTGGAAATCCTCACAGCAGTTTACCAAGTGCTCTAGAGTACTTTCTGTATCCAGATCTGTGATGTTCCCTATTCCCCACATAAATAAGACATCTTCATACTGACTGTTAAAATTGGGGAAATCTAATTTTGACAGAAAGTCAACAGCGTTCCAGTTTGATAACTCCTTCCCATTCCTTGTTGGCACATATGTCGAATCTGGGTGTAAATACGGCTTTAATCCATCAGCTAACCCTGTGTCATCTGCAAACACAAAAGCTTTGCATTTGTGGCTGGCGTTTGGCTTCTCTGCATCAGTCACATCAAATTTGTTTTCAAAGAACAAATCTTTGACATCAGAGAACTCAGTACCAATGTATGTGATCCTCACATGTTTAAGCTCAGCCAAAACCTGACCCTTCCTGTCTATGAAGTAACCGCATACGTTGAAGAAGTCAACTTCACTCTCAGTTTCTTGTAAATACAAGAACATTTCTTCCTGTAGAGGTTCAAATATTGTTAAAGAGCCCACCAATGACGGGTACATGGGTCTTGATTTTGATCGATATCCTCCAATCACTGCTGCCATTTGCATGAAGTAGTCTAACACTACTGGGTGAATGCAGTAATCATGAAGTTGATTCAGAATCTCATCTGGAAGCTTGACAGAGGTGACGACTTCATTGAACTCTTTTCCACAGTACAGTTCTCCAATGTTTCTGAAAACCGAGCCATATTGGAATCCCAGCTGACTGACTGTGTTGTAGAATTCCTCTGAGTGCAAAATTGAGGTGCATCTCTTGAAAATACAGTCCAGTGAAACAGTCTGTCTCTCACCTGTAATCATTGGCCTATGTTTGATGCTCCCTGACGCATAGGTTGCCGAAGAAGAATATATTTGAACAGTTTTTTCATTTTTGCCTGCAACCAGTTGTACCATCATTTCAGGAGAATTATGGCTCAGGACAAATGGATTTCGAAAACGTATGTTTAGCTCCAGTGAACTGAGGGGAACCTTCGGTTTTGAACTTGCGATGAAGGATGCTAAAGCCAAGTCAACATAGAAGGCTCCTGGGATGATTGGAACACCATTATTTTTGTGGTCATAAAGGTAGGATGTCGATTCAGAAGACATGTTGCAAAGGAAGCTGTTGGGACCTACGCTGGTGAGCACAGGATGCCCACCTCCACTGCCCGCTTGTGTTTTGGCAAACAGGGTTTTTTTGGTTCGGTCAAATTCATACCTTGGGTAGGGTGTTGGCAGTGCCTCGTACCCACTGTAAAACTGTTCCCAGTTTACTGGCACTCCAAGTTCAAATAGCCTGCACACTACATTAAGCACTGTCACGTGGTCGTTGTCTGGCTTTGCGGTGGAAAACACAACAGTGTCTTCTCCCAGCGTCTCTATAATGTTCCTTTGCAAGGCTGGTCTGGGCCCAATCTCAACAAAAATGACATTTTTCCTTCCCTCAGCTGCTGATTTCAGAGTCTCGTCAAAGACTACTGACTCTCTTATGTTTCTAGCCCAGTATTTTCCAGTTGAAAATTCCCCTTTGCAAAATGCCTTTCCTGTCACCGTGGAAAAAAGCTCTGCCATGGTTTCATTCTCCTGCAAAGTTCCTATGCTCTTTTCTACTTCACTCAGAATGGGATCCATTATATGACTGTGATAAGCTGCAGTGACATTCAAAACGCGGATGAACAGGTTTTTGTTTGGAAAAGAGTTTTGGAGCTCCTGTTGAATGCTGTCTATTGCATCCGCATTACCTGCTAAGGTACATGACCGAGGGCTGTTCTTCGCAGCCAAGCAAATCCTTCCTGTGTAAGCAGTAAGTAGCTTCTCAATTTCTGACACTGCTATGTTGCCAACAACAAGCATTTTCCCAGAATTCACCTGTCTCTGCAAAGAGCTTCGATAATATATTACTTTCACTGTATCCTCCAAGGACAGGAGACCAGAACAGTGGGCAGCAGCAACCTCACCAACTGAATGTCCAATAATGGCATCTGGCTTGATACCCCAGTGTGTTAAGAGACAGTTAATTGCAATCTGAATGGCCAAGAGAAGTGGCTGGACTTCATCTGGTTCAGAGAAATTACCATCATTATCCAACATGTCAAAGATACTTGTTTGGCTGTACTTTTTGAAGATGCCGTCTATTTCCATAATTTTTTCCCTGAAAACAGGCTCTTCTGTCAACAGTTGTTTACACATGCCTTTGTAGGTAACCCCATTTCCACAAAACACAAACACTACCTTAGGATCTGCCTTTGATGGCACAATTTTTTTCTTGAGTGAAGATTTGAGTTGTTCTTCTAAATGGATAAGAGAAGATGCCAGGAAAGCTTTCCTGTATTTGTGTTTTGCGTGAGTCCTTCTACATGTTGACGTATATGCTAAATCTGGGAGGTGTACAGTGTCATCAGAGCTTATCTGTTGAGCTGTGCTCTCCATCGTCATTGTGAGTGACTTATCACTGCTCCCTGAGAGAGTGACAATTACAGGCAAATGCTTTGATTGGCGATTACAAACTGTCTTGTGCTCCCTCACAACTGCGTGAGCATTTGTTCCACCAAACCCGAAACAGTTCACACCTGCAGCCCTTCCAAATGGACCATTCACTTCCCACTTCTCTGCTGACACTGGAACTTTTACACTTAATGCCTGGGCATCAATACTTGCACTGTCCTCAGAGTAGAACACTGAAGGAACTATGATTTCATGATGCATCATAAGAAGTACCTTGATAAGTCCTGCCATTCCAGCTGCAGACTCCGTGTGACCAATATTGCCTTTCACGGAGCCAATATGAAGTGTCGCAGATCCTGCAGATCTGCCTTTGGCGATGACTTTTGAGATGCTTTCTGCTTCAGTGGAATCTCCAACCAGGGTTCCTGTCCCATGAGCCTCTACATATTGGATATGAGATGGATCAATGTTTGTATAAATCATCTGCAGCAGCTCCTTCTGCTGGATCACAGACGGCTTGGTTATTGGAGTGACAGAATGTCCATCCTGGTTCACGGCGCTTGTGGTTATGACACCCCACACATGGTCAAGGTCACTTAGAGCCTGTTATTTAAAAGAAAAGGTCGTGAAGATTAATAATGAGTGCCATTTTGCCACAGTACAGTATGTATTTTGCTGCTTGGGTTTTGGTCCATATCTTTTTGGATGAAACAAGAAGACATCTCATGTATAATGTTAGTTCACCTTTCTGAGCGGCTTCAGTAGGACAATCCCACAACCTTCCCCTCTCCCATAGCCATTTGCATGCTGGGAAAATGGCTTGCTAGTGCCATCAGGTGAGATCATCTTTGCTTTACTCAAAGCAACGAAGGTCCATGGCTCCAGGATGCAGCTAACCCCACCACATAGAGCCATATCACAGTCCCCTGAAGCAAGGAACAAATGAAAGACATAATGTGTCACCTTACACACAAAACAGCTATGGAACATCACATGTATTTGTGTGTGTTAAACTTATTTAAACTTATTTAAGGGACTCTCAGTTTTATTTGAATGCATTTAAATTTAAATTTAAATCAATTTAAGGGACATTTCACAATATCAAACACAGCGTCTCTCTGGTTTCTTAATTGAATTGAGGGTAAACCACATTGCACCTTTTATTTTGCATGAAGTAAGGCATTACCGTTTTTTACAGACTGGATGGCAAGGTGCAGAGCAACTAGTGATGAGGAGCAGGCAGTGTCGATGGTCAGGGAGGGTCCGGTCAAGTTGAAAGTGTATGATATGCGATTTGCAGCGATGCTCATTGCCGTTCCTGTACTGCTGCGGTGGTTTATCTCACTTGGCCCGATAGCCGCCATCGACTGCTCATAATCGCGGTTCATGAGACCTTCAAACGTCAAGTCAAAGATCATCAAAAGTGGCAAAAACAAAAGTAGAAATGTGTCAGAATTTAAACGATAAGGTGCAAGGTTCATCAGGTTTTGTGTACAATATTAATGTTACCTATGAAGACGCCTGTGCTGGTCCCACTGACTTTCTCCATTGGAACCCCAGCATCCTCTAGGGCTCTGTAGGAACATTCTAGAAGGAGCTTCTGCTGAGGGTCCATCAGCCCAGCTTCGTCATCATCAATGCCAAAGAACTTGTGGTCAAATTCATTGAACCTGCAGCAGGATCAGAAATGCTGCACTGTTAGCGGTTTGCCTCAGGTGCTCATGTCCACACAAAGCTGTCTAGGATTCAGATTATGTTTTACATTAGATTAAATGATCAGGTTAGCGATAAGCCATTGAGAGGGTGTAATGGTAAAATCAATGCCTGAAAGTCCATCAAAAATCAGCTCCTACAGTATGGTAATGTTTAACTTATATAATAGTCATCTATGGCAGTGTTTCCCAACCCAGTCCTCAGGGAACCGCAGACGGTCCACATCTTTGCTCTTTCCCAGCTCCCAGCCAATCAAGATCACTGAATACCTGGTAGGGTTGTGTAGGGAGCTGGGAAGGAGCAAAAATGTGGACCGTCTGGGGATTCCCTGAGGACTGGGTTGGGAAACACTGATCTATAGGATGCCACTGATGCTCTGACTATGAAAGTCTAATTCTAGTAACTTTTATCTGTATACTCATCTCATCTCTGCTTATGTTCAGTGATTTTGAGTAAATACCGCATTTGTACTGCAGTATCAAATGGGCACTCAAATTACACAGCAAATGGTGAATCAAAAATTAAAATGTTAAATGTAAAAAATCAAATGCCAACTGTACTTTTTCTTTTAACATGAAGTGCATAAGTGATAATTTTATAATTTGATCATTTATCTTTCAAGAATTTGGTGTTTTAGTTTTCCTGAACACAAATACTGTGCCATCTTACCCATCAATCAGGGCGGCGCGTTCTGTACGAGATTTGCCTGGCTTGCTGTCATCAGGATCATACCAATGGCTGCAGTCAAACCTCTCTCCTGGAATCTGCACTGCACAGTTTCGTCCTGCCTGAAGAACCTTCCAGAAGTTGTCGAGTCCCTCTCCTTAAAAAGAACACAATGTTATCAATTACAAACAAGGTTTATATTCTGACAAGTAAGGTTTGCAGGTGACTAACATGTTCATGCTTGGTTTCAATCTTAAAAGAGTAATTATACAGAAAATAAGTTTGGAAAATATTCATAATTGTTGGGTCATCCTATCCCCCTTAGTGAAATATAGCGGGGAACATGGATCTTTCACCCGGACTGCACAATAAACACCCTAGTATACACTAGTGCCCGAAATTGTGGAAACACTTCCAATTCTTTGTTCCAGTTACTTTATTCCAGTTACTCCAATTACTTATTTAATCGCCTAACGTATATTTGTAAACATTCTTTGTTTATGAACATTACCGCCAATATTTGTGGTGTAATTTTTAAAGCGTGATGTCAAAAATTCTAGGCGTTTCCACAATTTTGGCCACTATTATAAGTTTAAAGACTATCTAGGTTAAAATATTGGCAGCATGCCCATTATATACAGACATCATAGTGATGGTCTGGATCATAAAAAGTGATACAACGCAAAGGACCCAGAACCAGCTATATACTGGTGCACTCACACAGAAAACACATAATGTTACACATATAAGATGCACGAAATTTCTCATCATTTCAGCTGCTGATGACCACAGAAGGTGAAGACACTTCCTGTTAATACCAGAATGAGATGTTGGGCAAGCTGGTGTCTACATACTCTTTGGTATATAATGTTTATAACTATGTGACACACCTGTTAGGTAAGAGTATTAAACAGTAAGTTGATAATGAGTACTAGAATGTGTCCTTACCGCCTGGGAAATTGCAGCCGATGCCTACAATAGCAATCTCTTCACCTGTGACACCCATTCTGGCCTTTCAAACCATCCAGATTCTGGCGAGAAAAACAAAAAGAAATTTTGTTAGAATGTGGGACAGAATGAAAATGTATGTCAAGCCTTTGTAAGACAGGCCAGTCCATACAGATGTATTTTAGGGAGCCACCTATGGTCAGGTACTCCATCATACTGAATGGAACCCTAACAGCGGCAGGGATTGCGGAGATCACGATGTAAATGGTTAGGATAATGGCTGGTTTTAAATTTGGTCTTAATGACAGGATGCGGGAATATGTCCTGAAGGCAAATAAGCCGCTATGTACGACAGAGGCAACATTAACTGGGCACCAAGGTGAACCTGGGACACAGCAGTCACATTAGGAGTGGAAAGCGAAAACTCCTCAGACAGCCCCTGCGCCCGCGCTTCCAGGGATAAAATAAATCGATCAGCAATTTACCTTTAAAACACATTCATTTTTGTGCGATCAAACCAGATTTGTTGTAATAAAAACGACAACAGACACAGCACTGTAACATTAACAGTACAGCACAGTGCTAGGTAATTGCTTAGCATTACCGTTACATGAGGAAAACAATATGATGCCTTGAAGACACCTGTTGTACTATCACTGGCTGTCCCACTGAGGAGGGCATCACGCAGGAACGCGTCTGTGCTGTGACTTTCATTAAACTACATCTAAAGCAAAGTGCGACTGTTTTCGTTATTTTTCATAGAAAACAATAGGGATCCTGCAGGTTTTGCTGCTCGGCCCCCCCAGTAATACATGATAATAATAACACGGTGCCTGCCATAGAATGCATGCCTGTATCGGGAGCGCGCACCACTTAAAACAGCGATAGGAAAGCTCTTTATGTCACGTGTGAAAACGATCGTTTTTGTTTATATATGCGCACAAAACGTACGTAACATATACGACATTGCATTTTGTTAAAACAAAGATATATAACATACAAACAGATAAAATAGGTCCCGGATCTGAAAAGATTTTGTTAACTAATACTTGGGCTATCACACGCATGTTAATATCGATTCAAAAGTTCAAACAGACATGAACTTGGTAATATAACCCTTGTTACATTATAAGTGTGTATCAGGTGTACAGTAACACTGTTCTTTTCACGAAGAAAACAATTAATCTGTTGCTCGATCTTTTTAAAGCGTCTGGGTCTCGTTGTAATCTATGGCTGAAAGAGTGTTTGATCGCGTAGTTCAGAAGACATTTGTCTCCAAGTTGTATTTACCGAGGTGCACGATGCTGGGGTCAGTGCTAATGTAATAACGAAGGGGGTGGGGGATATATTTTTTTAAGTACTTGATGATGGGAGCTACAGAAATGCAAAAATTAAAGGGGATGCTTTTTTCGGCAACCCGCTGTCAGAAACGGCATCCCCTGTTAAGTCTGGCTTAACTGTGTCTATACCTGTGAAACTTGCACAGGTTACTTGTGACACTCTCACATACAAATTTCAAAACGCAGTTGTGGATGGGAGCTACAGAAATGCAAAAATTAAAGGGGATGCCTTTTCTGGCACAGCCACAGGCCTAGCTGCGTTTACCGTTAGATATAATTTTCAGGGTCCTCTTTATGATAAAAATAGCTACAGAGTGGCAAGGCCATGAGATTGAATAAGTAAGCCTATCGACTGTTCCCAGTGTCACTTAATGATGAAGTGTGCTCAGAACTGTTAATTTGTTTTGCACTATCGTCTATTTTCACTAGACAGTTATTGTGTATCACAGTATATAATTACTAAATAATTACTTCAATTCTTCTAATTATAATGTGTATGCCTATATATACATGCATAGTCTTACGTTGCGTTTTGCCTGATCGGGTCCCATCGCAGTTACGCTCGGGGTTCACAGTGAATAATACACGCCGATCGAGAGACGCCTGAAAGCGGACGTAGTAAGACGTGTAAGAAATGTAGCGCTCTTTTCTATAACGTGTTGTGATAATATATATATACATTGTTATTTGCCTTCTCCCCTTTAACATTCGCGATACGCCCAAATTGACTTTGTCTGGTGGTGCAGGTCCCAAATGGGAACGCAGGACGTATATTATAGGCTGTATATTATATATATGAATATATTTTATATCTATATCTTGACACAATAATACAATTCAATAGTACATTATACTGTCTTTATCCAAGAATATAATGAGAATAGGAAAACGGAAAGCAAATATTAATATGAAACTCTACCTGGAAAGGGATCTTCTTCTCAAGACACACTGCTATTGAATCGCTATCCAGCTTCAGCAAGGATAAAAACCTAAGCCGGCCACCTTGAGGTTTATATAGCTGATGCCATAGCATTTAGTGGGCATTTCCTCCTCTGACAAAACCTATCGTCTTCTACGGATACTTACTCATTTCCTAATGATTGACAATGTGTGATGCAATTAGCTTAAGTTACCAAGAACATGAAAATAAAACAATTAACAGAGCACTGCATATACATGCAGGAAGTTGTCCCTCTGGAACCGGAAGACAAGTTTCTAGGTACCACAGTCTGATACCAATTGAATCTAAATGGTTTCTGTGGCATTATTCAGAAAACTGTAACATCAGTATGGACTAACCTATTCCCAGTGCCTCAGTTGTCCAGGACAAGCACTCATATCTCATGGGTCAATTTGCAATGCCAATACATTGTCAGTGTCTTTGTGCAGAAGTGTGATTCACCCATGATGCTGTATTCACTTGCAAGGCACCCTAATCCTCCTCAACTGAAGTGAACTACATTGTCATGTCACCATATACCAGTATACTGAGAAACAAAATGGTGAATATCAGGGTCCACAGTGCACACATAGTGCAAATAAAACAAGCCATTGTGTGCAGACAGTCAGGACAGTGCAACATACAGGTAGTATGCCAGTACAATTATCTACCATGAAAGAGACATTAAACAGACATGCATTGAATGCAGGTTCACTGGTCTAACACTCAGTTTAAACCTCAGTTTGGGAGGGGAAAGCTCGGTGTGTCTGACTGAGGTGTCCAGACCATCAAGTACAATCCGTTAGTCTCCCCAGTTACCAACCTATGCCAGTCCATGACGTACAATTTTCATCTTTTTTAAGGCATCTTAATCATGTACAGGCAGTAGAGTGGCTCCAGCTTTGGATCCCACCTGCACTGTGTGTAAAGTTGCAGAGAAAGCATAGCTTTCCTGTCCCATCTGTATTTATTTAATTAGTAAACATTTTTGTCTAAACCAATGTGAAGGTCATCTAGGATTCAGGCATTATTCTTCCAATCACAGGATTTAAATCAATGACCTTCCAGGTAAGGGCAAAGAACCCTAAATCATACACTCAGGCCTATTTCCTTAATGCACACCATCCTTTACAAAATCACCTGTGACTAAGTGTATCCATTGATGTGGACATCAACGTACCAGCCTTGAAAATCAACTAGATGAGTCAATGTCATTTTTTCAGTGAAAGGGAGTCTTATTATTTCTGAGTTGTTTCTTACAAGAAGAGCATTTGCAAATATGCTTTGGAAAGAATTATGCAATAAATCACATAATAACAAATAGATGAATATTGATAATAAACATTTTTAGTTCAAGAACCTAGTCCCAGTTTACAACTCCTTGGGCTGTGTCGACCTGAAACTTTTGTAGCTCCTGGCCACTTTCGTGTGTCACTTTCACTCCACACAACAGGTACTCAGACCTTAATGCTAAATAAGCATGGGATACACAAAAGTTCGTACGTTAAACTTTGACACACAATGTCATGTGAAACTACACCACCACGCCAAAACAACGGGGGAGAAATGAGTCGTTTTGTTAGTTTTTTGTTAGTTACTGGGAAGATCGATCGCAATCAAAATGGGACACAGCCTTTTATTTGTATTTTATTTATATGACCCGCAACATCTTCACGATTCTTATTATATCAGGCCAGCAGATCTTCAGTTTCACAGAATAAAAAAAAGCAATATTATCCTGCTAATGAGCACTGACAAGTTTCACCGCTGGCACCAGCAACATTAGACAAAATTATTTTGGTTATGAATTGAGTTTTCCGATGTGGAAATATGGGGATACGAGCAAAGCGTGTATTAATTCATGCATTAAATGTAATTGGGTTACAAGAATAATTCCATCTGCTCAATTTTTACTCTGCTACATCTCTTTTTCTGCACTTCCACGTAACGTCTAAGTTAGCACTGGTGCTTGTGATCAACCAATTAGCAAGCTGTCACTGTAAGTGTCTCCGCAGTAGCTTGTGTTTGAACAAAAAGTCTGGAGTAGGTACTTAAAAAAAGGTTCTGGAACTGACTCCGAGGAACCACAATCGGGATGAGTTCCTGCAGTGTGAATATGACAAAAGTCCCTGGTTCTGGAAAAGGTCCTGGTTCCAGAAAAAAGTTCTGCTGGTGTGAAAGCGCCTAAAGGGAATACCAACACATGATACTGAATAACAAGGGGGGGTACGAGCTCCTGGTACTGAATAGCAAAAAGAGTACCAGCGCATGGTACTGAATAGCAAAAAGAGTACCAGCGCATGGTACTGAATAGCAAAAAGAGTACCATCATATGGTACTGAATAACAAGGGGGTGCCAGCTCCTGGTACTGAATAACAAGGGGGTGCCAGCTCCT
>JAAGVU020000078.1:10016771-10038002 GCA_011763525.2 Mormyrus iriodes | reverse complement strand
TGGGAGTGTTGGTGGGGGGGGGGGGGGGGGGGGGGGGGGGGGTGGGGCTTCCTTACCCGTCCATCTCCGCCAGCAGCTGGTTTATGGTCTGTCTGGAGTAGGGGTGCATGGGGGACTCGATCCTCTTCCCACCCACGCTGTCCAGCTCATCAATGAAAACCACACACGGAGAGTTGGCCTTCGCCTCCCCTGAGGGTGACAAACGCAGAGCTTGGGACACGCTCCTACGAGGGCCCTTTCTGAATGCTACCCGAAATATGTCGAAGAGCCTGACTCCGTCGCTCTAGGAGGAGCGGACTCACTGAAGAGGTTCCTGATGCGGCTGGCTCCCACGCCCACGAACATCTCGTCGAACTCGGAGCCAGAAGCGTAGTAGAAGGGCACGTCGGCCTCCCCGGCCACGGCTCGCGCCAGCAGCGTCTTCCCGGTGCCCGGGGGGCCGACGAGCAGGATGCCTGGCAGAACATCCATGTGTGTCAGCAGGTGTGCAACTACACCCGATCTTTACACCTGTCCATTTCTGCTTCTCTTCGCCTCAATGGTGCACATATATTACAGTCTGCTTTCCTGCAAGCTGGCTGACCAGAAGCGGATTGCATTTCCTCATCTATATTAACCAAATATATTTCTTACTCTTTCAATGCATCTTTGTTATCATCCTCAGCTATATCATGCATGAAATTTCAATCTTGTTGCTCACAGAGCATGGAACAGTAATAAATGGGATATAAGACATTTAAACCCTGAATTACCTCTGTGTATGAAATATGCTAGTGCTGGGTGGTATACTGGTTCAGCCGATATACTGGCCATATTCCACTGGGTGGAGACCCTGGGGCAGAACCAGGACATGCTAGAGGCACTATAACTCTCTGTACACTATGTGGCTAAAAGTACTTGGCACTAGTGTATAGCGGTATACTGGTTCAGCAGGTATTCCGCTTTAAGATTCCCATACGGTATGAATTTTTTATATACCGCCAAACAGTAGCATAGCTGAAACAACTGTAACTTATGTAGCATTGTTCACCGCTAGAAGCGCTATGGATCGCTGTGCAGAGTGCATTGAGAGGGGACCCCTGTTAACTGTGCGTACCCTTCTTACTAACAGGTATGACTTTGTTACAACTACTCTCCATATATAACTGTTCAGCATTATCGTCTTTATAACAACTGCTTCAGTCGGTGCCTGAAAATTTGGATTTGAGTAATATAATTAGGTTTGTAATTAAATGCATATCAGTAAAGCAAACATGTTGATATTAAGCTAACATACGGTTATCGGTAAAACATGTCTCTAAGGATCTAAGCAGTCATAAAATCAATAAAAATAAAACCTAAATATACATTATTACTCTAATAAAACATGTCAGTGAGACGGTACTTATTGAGCTAAGTACGCAGTTATAATCAAACCGCTAAGGCCATGGAGTTGAATACACTTTAATAACCTAATAAAACATGCCTGTTATATTACCAAGCCGCATACAAGTAAAGAATTTTTTTATCATTAATAAAAACACACCTTATTAAGAACCCTTGTAAGTGTATTTTATTGATGTAAGCGTTCGTCGCTTGCGGTTGATTTGCTTTGATCATTCCGCCAAGCACATAAACATGCCTTGATAAACTTGCCTTGGTCGTGTACAGTAAGGACATCAGTCCTGTAGTTCTCTCAGAGTTAGAGGAGCACCTTCTTACCCTTAGGTAGCTTCCCTCCAAGCACAGTGAACTTCTGAGGGTTCCGGAGGAACTCCACGACCTCCTGGAGCTCATTCTTTGCCTCCTCCACACCCTTGACGTGCTCGAAGGTGACATTCTTCATCTGGACAGGATCCACGCCGGCATCCAGGCCTGATGTGGTTCGGAATCGCACTGTCAGGAACAGCAGGGTCAAAGTTCACACTCCCACCAAGCCATGCATTCATCAAACCCAAAGTACAGGATTAAACACTTCCTGTAAACTAACGGTGCAGTCTCTGCGAATAATTAGAACTTAGAGAAACATCACTCGTATCCACCGTTAGATTAGTCGTATTAATCTGTTCAGGCATTGATGCAAAATAAACTGATAAACTGACTCTTGTGCAAGATAGGGATGGGATGGGAGACAAGCTATTTCATCCCCTTGGGGAAATTGTATTTTCACATATCCCACCTTGCTCTCCTATGTGACACACAGACACATACACAAGGGAGAGCAAATTTTGCAGTCACAGCAAAGGGTTAATGGGAACTATTCAATCCAATTTAATTTCAACAGATAAAAAAAAAAAAAAAAAAAAAAATCTACATAGCCAGGGTTATCCATTTTGAACATAAAGATTATTAAAGATTAAATCCCTGTAATAGTTAAATGAGTCCATATGGAGCACAACAGATCATCCACAAGGCGGTTTATAAGATGTGACAGGGACACAGACTGTGGAGGAGGTTCCTTTACCTGATAAAAAGGGCGTTCTGGAGAGACCATAGATGCCCAAGAGCAGGAGGACCAGCAACACTAGCCGTGTCCTCCTCAGAGAGTCTGTCAAACAAAAAGGCGGAGCCGGCCAGTGGCACTTAACATCCATGAAGCCAGCTAATTACCATCTATTCACATCACAACATCTCATTTCCCCTGGGCCAGTAGGAAATTAAAAACAGAAATGCACAGTACATCAGGAACCGCAATCTGCAACAACACAGGGTCATAAGAAAAGTAGGAGCCCGACAAGATTTTCTGTAGCTGAACGGGATTGAATTTTCTCAACACTTAAACCTAAATGTTCCACTAGGGGCTATTGTGCTGATGACTTAATATCAAGCCCACTGATAAGATTAAATGAGTTTAATTTTGTGTAGAGTACTTAGAAGCTAAATTTTAATTCACGGTTAAAAATTCAAACCCAAATAAGATTATACAACATTTGATGCAATGCTACTTTAAATGGTGTCTGACCCACTCATCTACATTCTTTTAGTATACAAAAAGGTGGAAAGTTCAGGTTCAGAAAGTACAAACCCAGATCAAGATTTTGTTTCAACTAACGAGTTTAGAAAAAAAAGTCACATTCACAGAGTACGCGATTGGTTGAAACAAAATCTTGGTCTGGTTTGTACTTTCTGAACCTGAGAAGTTCCACTTCTGATAGCTTACAGCAGGGCTATTCAAAATCACGGTCCTCCGGGCCCGAGCTCTGCTGATTTTATAGCCGGGTGTGAAGCCTCCGGCCAATCAGAATTCAGTAATTATTAAACTCCCTGGGAGAACTGAAAACACTGCCAGGATTTGGAATTTGAAGAGCCCTGGTATACAGTCCACCTGGACCTTACACATCGCTCCTAACTGAATTTGGAGAACTTCTTACCGACTTGGGTCATTACATTTAGAAAATGTTATAATATTTGGAGATTAATATACATGTGGACACAGAGACTTATGCTTTCAGTAAAAGGTTTCCTGTTCCTCTTGGACCCGTTTAGATGTGACCAGCACGTAACGGGACCAACACATGTGTACATATACTTGGCTTGAGCATCACTCACTGAGTTTATGTTCATCATTCAGAGACAGATGCACAAGTCCTTCTCTGACCATTTTCTAATCACCTTTGCGATTCAGCTACCCTCTGACTATGGAGAATATTAGGAAATGTCACCTAAATGATCAAAATTAGCTATAATCTATTAATGCAATAAGTAATGCAAACGTCATCTCTAATACAAATGTCAACAAAGTCAAGGTTTTGGACAAAGAAAATAGAAAAATTAACTAGTCAACACCACCTGACATTCCCCACGGTTTTATGAGCACACATACGAGCCTCTCTTTCAGATCGCATGTGGATACAGTATGAAAGGTGTGATTCCTTCAGCTACATAACAGCTAATGATGTTCTCACTATCCAAGACACAGAGAAATTGATACATGCCTTTGTATACAGTAGGTTAGGCTACTATAATGCTGTTTGTTATGAGTTATAATTGATGTAGGAATGTTTTACAACATACTCATGCAACGCACTTTGAGGCACGTTGTGAAAGGCGGCATAATATAAAAAATTAACTATTGTATAGAATTTGGATTTGCTGGTTGAAAATCTAACAAAGGCATGGATACTACAAAGTGACAGCAACACAAGCGCTAGGTGTATGCAAATCCATTCCTATGGTCAATGCAGACTTTGCAACGGTAACGGCTGGCGGATCAGATCGTCGAGGACAAAAACCCCGGGTCACTATTCATAAGCGTGGGAGACCGTCAACCATACCGACATCAGTGCTTAGCTCCACAAATACAAACAATTTACGAAAACTCTACATGGGAAGGCAAAATCCTGGACCACTGCCACAGCACCATTGAGGATGTAAACCAGACTGTCAGCAGTGTCTTCCTGGGAAATTCCGATTATGCCCTGGTCCAGCTCAATCCTTCACACAGGCAGACACTTGAAACGAAAATTTTTCCTGAGCTGTTGATTTAAGAGACCACTACATTTAAAAATCAGCATTTTTTAAACCTTTTAATTGTGGTTCTGCTGGCAAAAGGCTACTCTGTGAGGCAGGATGCTTCCAGGCTCGAAGTTTCTGAGACAGCAGTACACAAGAACAAGGTGAAGCAGGAGACACTGGCAATGACCAAAAACCAGCCAGGGAGAGGGCAGAAGCAACATTCTAATGCCAGCGACGGCCAACAACTTATCCGGCAGTTACTCGTGAAGCAGAGGATGACCTCATGTGACCTTCAAAAAGGAATGGTGTGAAGTGCACTGCTAGGACAGTTCATACGAGGCTCCTAGAAGCAGGACTGAAGACCCATAAAGCAGGGAAGAAGCCCTTCATCAATGAGAAGCAGGGAACTGGCAAGCTATCCAGGAGCATCATCAGATGACAAGCAGATCTTACAAACTCCCTAAACATATCTGGATAATTTACTACCTTGTGCTGTTAATGGCAAATGTCATACAGCTAAGATGTTACTGATATTGGACTAGGTAATATTTGGGATATTGTGTTTTTCTGGAGTGTCTGTATAGATAACTACCTTGCATTCGCTGGGCTAGTGCCTGGGCCTTGAGAAATCCCTCAGCGAAACCCATCTTGAAGGCATCATGCTGTGCTTCTGGGACATTCTTGGTCTTCAGAAGTTTGTCCAGAGCCTCCAACTCTGATCCCTTGTCTCTTGTGAGGATGCCCTGGGAGATAAAAATCGCTGGGATTTTGTAGCAAGAAAAAAAAAGATCATAGAATTCCTGGGGGGGGGGCTGGGTATACTGACATAGATGGCAAAGCCTCAAACATGCAAGGCAGAGGTAATGTACAGCACTGGTGTTTTTCCTCGCTAGTCGTCATCAAAACCGTTCAACTATAATACTAGAATATCTGAATTCAGTCCAAAGGAAAAAAAAAAAAACTTGCAATATCTTCAGAAAAATTCTAAAAAAAAAAAAAAAAAAAACATCCAAAACATCATTTTTATACAGGGAATACCAATGAAAACGTTAATCATATCGGGATTTTGGACTGAGTGAATTATGAAGTTATCACGGGGAGCAATGCAAACAGAATAACTCAGTACTCCTCATGTAGATGTCACGTTCAAGATGAACAGGACCTCATACTATCACTATGCATCATGGAACACACTGTACGATGGCTGGAGAGCCATGACCGACCTTCATGAAGGATGGGGTGAAACCATCAGTTTCTACCAGGCGCTCGTGACCAGACTGTAGCCGTCTGGTTCTGGATTTCAGCGTCTTAAATCCCCTTCTTTGGGTCCACACTATCGAAACAGAAAAAACCCAAAGAACTGAGAAACGCAGCCATGTGCATTTGATATGTTTCACAGCTTTTTAAAGCTGTATTCCAATAAAACTAGTTTTGTTTTTTTTTTTATTAATGCTTTCAATCTTACCAATTTATTTATTATTTATTAAACAATCTCCGAAGTAACACAGGGGCAGAGGCTAAATTCTCTGCTTTACCTGGCCAGTGCTGAAGACCGGCACAGGCCAACTGTAAGGGTGTGGGACTCTGTTTACAAAACACGAGAGAGCTGGGAAGGCTCGCCGTGCTTCCGGGGAACCCTGAAAGTGACAAAAAGGACACAGTTGGAGAAACAAAAGGCCCAAACAAACATTATATGCACTCGTACGGTGTTATTAAGAGGCTTTAGCTTGCGTCAGGGGAAAATGAGACATTGACTCACCATACTTGTTGTGAAAGAAAGAAGGGGAGGAGATATAGGAAGTCCTCCAGCCAGTGAGCCCAGCGTCCCCCAGCTGCTGGAAATGGTCTGGCTTCAGGTCCAGCAGGCCCAGGTCCCTCAGACTGACTCCTGACTGCAGACACACAGATAACAGGATACCACCACGTGGACGAACACTGACTAGCTGCCACGTAATGCAGGCGAAGGAGACTAGGGCACCAAAAACAAGGCCCAAGTCCTCAACCAAAGGCGGCATCGCTGTTTTTGCAGCCCCATTCCAAAAGTCACCCCCCCCCACCTCCAGTGGGTGGAATCAGGAGGTTGTAGCTAAATAGCTAGTTAGCAGAACATGCTGCGTTAGCATCTCCTAAATAAAGAACACGTATATTTATTATTTGCTGCAGTGACTGTGGTCAACTGGGGCCCGATAAAAAAAGCACAGTTTGATTGGTTATAAATACAACCCCTGTCCTCAATTAAGGTCATGTATTAAGGTAGAGATCTAATTAACACTGATAAAATATCTCTCTCTCTCTCTCTCTCTCTCTCTCTCTCTCTCTCTCTCTCACACACACACACACACACACACACACACACACACAGAGGGCAGTAATGTGAGAGCAGAGCCATGCTGCAGACGCGTCACCTCTCGGCTTGCACCGCTCTCCATAGCGCCATCCTTCGGCTGGCATTCCGCAGGCGCGCCGTGCGGCGGACTTTTCAGGGAATGCAGGGCACTGATCAGGTGACTCAGGGGGACAGTTACCTGTCAGTCAAAGGCAGCAAGGCATTAACCTGGTACATCCGTGAGGCAGGTATCGGGTGTACTAAGAAAGCCTTTCAAAATTACTACGTCCTGCGCAGACAAAATGCTTTGACAATATACATAATTCACAGGTATGACATATAATTACACGATCCAGCAAAGAAGCCGTGTGCAAGCCTTACATGATTTCACACGCGTAGCCAATAAACTAAAAATAAGCTGCAAACGAGCCGTCGTCATTGTGAAATGGCCCAAGATCATGCAGCTACCAGAAACAGCAGTGCGGCAGTTTGCTGCAGCAGCCGCGCCGGGTTTTGACGGCTCCCTGCGTTTGGCTGCTGGTGCGGTAACATTAAGAAATTTTGCAAATAATCACGAATCTAGAGGCCGAAGTAGTGAACCGATCTGCCTGGACTGTAGCGATATACCTGGGGGGAAGGACGAAATGCTGTTCTACCAGCTCCTGCTCTCTCATCTTACCTGTGGCTGGACCGTAGTAGGCAGGGAAAACATCTCCTTTACTGGGGAAAAACCGGCGATCGGCTACAACAGGGTACAGATATATACCCGTGCTGGCATCCGGTGCTTCGCAGCCCTCGGTCTTATAAACGGACTGCGGCTCCCAGCGCACAATGTGCTGCGAAACTGCAAATGGCTTCTGTGGGTCACCGGGTTTAACATGATCACTACCGGGTCGGGGCATGTGCGAGCCGCCGGTACGGACGTGCTTCTGATTGTTGTTGCATAAGTATCCACTGTCGCGTTAAGTGTAACATTGTGGCGCTGTGTTCTGCTGCAAATTTAGCCATCGGTGTTCATTTGGAGATCGGGTAGCCAAAGCCCCAGAAATAAAGTCCGTGGGAGGAAATATAATATTCACCATGAAATATAATATTATAATAATTTTTTATTACCATCGAATCGATCTCAGTATTTTAGGTATTTGCTTGTTCTACAACAATAGATTATATTGATACTAATACTGAGAATAATAATGTAATGCCAGAAAAGGACTTTAATCACGTTCGGACTCGGTTAGGATTTTACGCGTAAAGCAAGTATTAGTTTGATCCCGAAAGCTGAAAAGTAGTGCTGTAAACTCAAAACACTGTTTCTATTCATTTGAAACGCTTTGATAATTTGTTCTGAAGTCTCTATCAAAATGAAAGTCCGATTGAGGGCGTCATTAAATTACACTGTTTTCGAAACGTTTCAAATGCTTTGCCTCGATTCGTTATAAAAGAATACAATCTAATGAATGGGATCAGGGATCGGAACACGTTACTGCAATCAATTATTAGATTATTCATTTTAGCAATACAATTAGTTTAGTTTAGATAAACATTACGTTTACTAGAACCACCAGTACAACAAAGTAAAGATATATGGAATGCAATACATTTTATCTTGAATTATGGTTTATTACATACATACTGCAAATTACACATGCTTCGCTTATTTTATTTTCAACAAAGTTTTTAAATTATTGGTTTTATAGAGCAGTATTTGGCCACTAGATGTCACTGGGATACGGTGTTTCAAACACGTAGAAACGTTTCGAATTAAAAAGTATTAACGTTTATCGAAAACACCGAATATGTAATTTTTTAGATTTAAAAATGACACAAAGGAATAAAAACATGGTTAGTTTAATTTACAGTGATATATAGTAGCCTTGTAAAAGAATGACGAGTCCTAAAATTGGCAAGTCGCAAAACATGCATATTTTGCCCTAGCTGTAAAAGATGCGACGACATAATACATTTTAATTATAAGAGTACTGATTTTTCTGTGCCATCCCTTTATTCACCAGTTTACACAACTTGGATCTACGGTACTGTTGCTGCTTGGGCAGATATCAGGTGAATGTGTCAAAATTTGGTTATAAATCTTGAAACCTGTGATCATGTCATTATAAGAGATTGTCCATAAACACTAACTGACAAAATTTCTATTTGAGTAAGTGGTTCAGCAAGATGCATTGTTTTCGTTTCATTATAACCAAGTACTTCAGGGGCAAGCTAACTGAATACTTGATATCAAAATCCACAGAATGATTACTGGATGTGCCTGCATTTGAAGATTGTTTACTGCTGCCAAACCACACACATAAATATCCTGGACTGTATGCATAAGCAGTGACTGTCTTTCAGTCTTTTAGAGTTAGGCATGGTGATTTGAGAAACCTTATCCTTAATTTAAGGTCTAATTCCATCTTCGGCAACAAACTACAACAAGAAGTTTGTTGTAATTATCTGAATTTCTGCATGAATGACTCCTGAAATGTGACCCGATCTTTACATCAAAGTCATAATAATAAAGACCATCTTATTTACCAAACACACACATTTTACACTGTAATATATTTATGGAACAGATTGTATATAAGCTCAAATTTATGAGCCATTCATGCAGCAACTGATCATTCCAAGATTATTATAAGTTCACAACCATTTGCAGGGTGGTCATCACTGGAGCACTTACAAGGATCACCTGATTGTCAAGTCAGTTTTCTGTAAGAGAGATGGGCATCAAAGGAATATACTAGATATCAGAGATGGATAGTTCAAAAAAAAAAGAGAGAAAGAGAAAAAAAAAAGAGGTGGATAGTTCAAAACTGGGGCAATTGCAGTGACATGGACTCTCACTGGATGCCAGTCCTCAGACAGTGATTGGGTCCAGCTGCAGTGACATGGATCCTAACTGGATGCCAGTACTCAAACAGTGATTGGGTCTAACTGCAGTGACATGGATTCTAACTGGATGCCAGTCTTCACACAGTGATTGGGTCCAGCTGCGGTGACATGGACTCTAACTGGATGCCATACTCAGACAATAACTGGGTCCAGTTACAGTGCCATTGAGTCCATTTGCACTGCACTGCAATCATTATGAGCTCAGGTGAATTGCAATAGAATCAAGGTACTTCAGCCCATTTGGGAAAAGACTCTTGGAAGTTGTCCAGGACCATGACTGGCCGGGACCTGTAGGTCCTGCCACTCACCTGCGACACTGTCAGAGCCTCCAGGGCGTGGAGCCTCTCCGCTGCAGACCTCATGTCCTCCTGTAGCCGAATGAGTGCTGCATCGAGCTGCTTGTCTAAGCAGCACCTGGTCATGGCGTTCTTTCCACAGTGCTCAAAATCACCCCCTGTGTCCCAGTGACTCAGCAAGTCCAAACTGGAGACGCTAAAGCCTTAATTAAGGGTTAGGGTATGACATATGCTAAGACTGGAATGCCAAAAGGATGGAGACACTTGGAGCAAAGGGGGGGGGGGGGGCTTTATAACAATAATACTGAGGTTAAACAAATGATTTCTTGTATTTATAGTCTGCTTTCATCATGATTTTACATGCACACAGTTTCATTAAAAAAATTATAAGAGAAATGATGTCTAATTCATATATATTTAGGCAAAGGAGTGTCCTGTTTGCGTGCAGAAAGACTTCCACTCCATGTGGCATTGCTACCTGGGTACAGATTTTTCCCTTTAACCTCTGTGTTATTTTTGGGGTCGACATGACCCCAGTCCTTTTTTAAAATGAGGTTACATTCTGTGGATTCTAGAATTTAGAACAGAAGAAGTAAAATACACAAGGGTTAAGTTGGACCTCTTTAACTCCCTGAATGTCCTTTTGTCCAGCCTTATCTTCCAGCACTTTCATCTCTGTTGAGGACACCAAGGGTTTGGTGTTTATGGTCCACTGTAGGGGTTGGTTAGGGAGCTCTTTGGAACCCTTGGGAGAGATAAAGTCAAATCACGATGTGTACACAAAAAAATGTATCATGACCACCTGGTCTGCAACCTTCAGCCTGTGTCTGAGGAATCTCTGTAAGCCAGCAGGGTAAGGCAAGAGCAATCGGGCTGATGTTATGTGTTCATAAGGTGTTAAATCACCAAACTCTGGAAGATAAGATTCACCTGCCAATCACTGTCAGTCAGGATTGGCCTTTAGTGTGAAAGATGTTGATTTTTATCATCAATATCATCTTTAAATGACTTCGAAAAATTATTCAGATAGTAAATCACCTCATTGAGGTGCCAGTTAAAATGTATTTAGGGTTCCGGGGTCAGATACTTGTATTGACAAGATGAAATACAAGAAAAACTCAACAAAAGAGAGCTGATATTGGTCATTTGCAGATTTTATCATTTCTACTACCTCAGCACTTCAGTACAAATGAGTTCAAAAGTCCAATTTTTATTTAATTCTGCATTTTCTCAGAGCTGAGTGACACACTGCTTCCTTCTGTTACAAAGAAAATCCTCTCTTTAACAAAACTAATTCATTATTTCTTTGAGATGAATGCCCTTTAATTTAACACTGGATTTAATCCTCCAGAACAACTCATTACAATCGCATTGCCACACTGGATGACAGGAAGGGGTGGGGACTGCATCTGGAGATGGAAGTGGGGGTAAGCTTATGAAACGCAGCAATATAGGCAGAGGCACAGCAAAAGGAGACACACAGCAAAGTGTAAGGTCAGACATGAGTCTTAGTCTGTTTACTGGGGAAAAGGGAAAACAGAAATCAGTCATATGGTGAACTGGAATAAGGAACTGATCAGTGGCATAGGGGTGGCCTGCTGCCTCAGGAAGGAGCAGAGCTGTGGTATTCAAGTCAGCTCTCAGGTCCGCATATGGATGGTCTCATTATGCCCTCAGGGGAATTTTTACTTGATCTGGCCTCCATCTGAGTCCTTAGCGCATGTCAGCATCCTTAGCGCATGTCAGCAGCCTGTATGCAGTTTTACCCCCCCCCCCCCATTTCTTATATTAGCATCATTGTTTTTCCTACGCTGCGCTCGCATCCGCGCGGGTAACTCACGTCCTCATCACGTCTGCCAAGTCGGCAGATACCTGACTCACGTGCATGAACCCAGTAAAAAGGAACGCTGTGGAATGCGAATATTGCGAGACATCTATTCCTGAGGCGGTTGGCATGACTTTCAATTTCTATCAACATCTAGAGAGGAAACCTTTAGACAGGTACGTCATGCTAATGAACTCAGTTTGTTTAGGGGCAATGACTGGCCAGGTGTCCACCCAAAATTTGTCTTGCAAACTAATCTAGCCATAGCTATCCAGCTAGCTAGTCAATGTCTTATAATGATAATTATTGTTTATTGCTTACTTTATTAATCTCCATGTCTTGCTCGGGCACGGTACAAGGCAACCCGGCCACCCTCATACACAACATCAGTAATTAGCACAGTAGCCTCATAACCGTAGCGTGACGGGTCTGATTCCTATCCCCAGCTGGGAGTCTTCAGTTTGCATGTTTGCCCCATGTCTGCATGAGATTCCTCTACGTAATTAGTTGTTCTTCCCATGTCCAAAAACAAACACTAGTGACCATAATTGTGGAAACACCTAGCATTCTTGGCAACACGAATACTGGCGGTAATGTTTATAAACAAAGAGTGCTACAAATATCATACATTGGACGATAAGTAACTGGCTCAGCAGCTGAATACCTTACAATGCTGCAATATCTTACAATTGGAAGTGTTTACACAATTTTGGCCTCTACTGTAGTTCTATTTTACTATTTTACTATACTATGTTATACTGTGTGTATTCTTTCCAGTATGGCCCCTTGCCTCGTACTGGTTAATGCCTAGGATAGCATTTAGAAGACAGAGTGACAGATATATAATTTGTGTGACCGTGTGCAAGGAGCCAGTTCAGATCTCACATACAGCACGCCAGAACTTAGGCCTCTCACCATCATCTCAGCGCACCGCTCCATGGAGTCACATGACACCAGATGCTCACCTTTGTACTGACCTGATAAAATAGGACAGCCTGTTGAGTGTTTATTCTGTGGGCAATGACTTTCCCTCTCTTCACAGCCAGCAGAGGCCTTTTTTTGATGAGTTAAAGAGACTCTAAAGGTCTAAAGCTGTCAAAAAATCATTGAACTCTAATAGCAAACATGTGGATTCCTATCAGAATGAAAACCCTCAGTTTGCACTGACAGAATCATGTCTGATAAAAATAATGCAGAATGTCACAGAAGGAAAAAAAATCTATATATACACTACCACTGAAAAGTTTGGGGTCACATAAATTTCCATGTTTCCAAAGGAAAAGCATTTTCTGGTCCATTTAAAATAACATCAAGTGAGTCAGAAATACGGTGTAGACATTGTTAATGTTGTAAAGGACTATTGTAGCTGGAAACAGCTGGTTTTTAATGTAATACCTACACTGGCATACAGAGGCCCATTATCAGCAACCATCGGTTCTGTGTTCCAAAGGCACGTTCTGTTTGCTAATGCAACTTTATCATTTTATAAGGCAAATTTGATCATTAGAAATCCCTTTTGAAATTATGTTAGCACAGCTGAAAACCGGCGCGCTGATTAAAGAAGCAATAAAACTGCCCTTCTTTAGATTAGCTGAGCGTCTGGAGCATCAGCAATTGTGGGTTCGATTGAAGACTCAGAATGACCAGAAACAAAGAACTTTGTTCAGGAACTCATCAGTCTATTGTTGTTCTGAGAAATGAAGGCTATTCCATGGGAAATTTGTAAGTGACCCCAAACTTTTGAACAGTATTGTGTGTGTGTGTGCGAATATATACCTTGATACTGATGGGTACATAGAAACACAAAATTTTCTACAGTAACTGAAAATGATAAATATTTGCCACTGGACAACTTCCTGATGTCACAGAGAAGTCACAGCAGTATTATTCCAAAACTGTACCACTCCCTGCTCATAACAAATAAGGCAGTGTTTAGCTGGGTTTTAGCTGATGGAAACCATTGTTTTACCATGGCGACAGCTGCTGATGTCATGGAACTCCTTCGCCGGCTGCTGAGTGATCAGGACTAGTTCTGCTACAGAGCCCCTGCTGTTGGTCACAGAGGAGATGCTGCACTCCACCGCGTCACCGAGGACAAGTGCCTGGAACGGAGGATCCGAGTCTGCCTCTCTCTCCACACTTTCTTCACACGCAAGGCTTTCTGACCAAAAGCACGGATAAAAAAAAGCAAACTGGTCTTGATATTGAAAGTAACTGGACTCCAGCATAAGTGTGGCAGACTGCCGAAAAACACAGAGCCACCTAAGTCAGTGCCCCGTTCATTGATGATGAGAAATAAAACAACCCGGATCCGCCAGTGGATGGTAAAGAACCAAAGACAACAGTTGAAACGACAGTTTTTCCTGCCATTCATAACAGCTGTTCCTCCTCTCTGTAATTACAACAGAAGGGGACAGAGGGACAGTTGTGCCTTTCTCCAGGCTATTCTTCCCACTGCTCTGCCTCTTTTTTCTGTCCTCCATCAGTTCCCTCCTTCTGCACCTCCTCACTTTTATCTGTCTTTGCTCCCCACATGCACCTGTCATTTCTCTCATTGACACTCAATGGTGACATCGCTGGCACGCTCCCAAAGCCTATGGGATATTTATTTTCCCTAAAATCCATGTTGCATGGTGTACTGAACACGGTATATCTACCATGCCAACTATCAGAGCAAACAAAAATTAAACAAAGACACATGAATGAAATCAACAACAACCGATAATACAGAGAACTTCAATGCTACATCACAGCTGGCTATGTTTCTCATCATAGCATATTTGTAATTTTAATATATTATCTATTTATCTACTTTACCTAGTGCTGAATTAATTTAAAGATGGTGCCACGACTGTGCCATTACCAGCTTTAGGTCTGGACACCACAATCTTTAGTGAGGTAAGAGGTCTTGTTTTTGTCTTCCTCTAACAATGCAAATGTTTACTACTGTATCAGGCAGGGCAAAAGTCCATCAGTCTTAAATTCACTGCAGTTTAAAAACAAAAAAGTCCAGAAAAATGGAGTATAAGTTGTATTTTACTTTGTAAAACATACCAAAGCACGTTTGCAGCCCCCGTGCAGTGACCGCGTGACTAACGCATAGCCCGCATTACAAATATATATATATATATATATATATACACACATATATACATGTGTTACAATTTTATCTACAAAAACAAAGCAATGCTTCATATATTATGTAACGAAACGGAAATGCGTCGCACAGGCTGGAGCTCCTCACGTCCGCGTTCATCGCCGTCTCGCTTGGCGTATTTCCAAAAGATTTCCACGCTTCCCTGGAAACCAAGGAGAGTATCGAGACCTGTCACGTTAAATTCCAATGTTCAGATAAAAGTTCACAAACAAAATTCAAGTTTAAAAGTTCTATATTTTGATTTTTTTTAATTAAATTTTAATTTAGTACAAATACTCTCTAGCACATTATAAATGCATAGTACACGCTACAGCAGTACACATCTATGGAACGATTTATTAGATTAAAAAAAAATAATTATGCAACTTGGCCTGAAGGTCTTGCCTTACCATTTGGACTTCCTAAGTAGGTCCCAGGACCTAGGTTTGGGAATGCTGCAAGGTCCCTGTATCGCTGGCTTATAATAGCTATAAAACCCTTTTTTTTAAAAAAAAAAAAAAAAATAGAAACCCAAATGTCATTAGTGAAACAAAACTGTATTATGCATATTAATCTACGTTCTAAATCAAATAATTTCCAAAATAAATATTATAAAACGTAGTTTTATGCATCATATTTTAATAACATCTAATGACAGAAGGCCAACCAGACAGTGACTGCGTGAATTAAAAAGTGGACACTGAACCATTAATCTAACTATGTAGCCAGCTTCTTCCGATTTATAGGCAAAATGTACATCAAAAGAAGTTACATTAACCTCAGACTCACAGTTTTACAGCGACGAGTAAATGATCCTTACCATCAGTAAGTAAGCTCTTAATTACTTTTACCGCAGCTTCAAACCTGATCTCATGAACTGATTTTCCATCCTCCATCCTAGATAATGTCTACAGAAATTCATCACCTCCTAGCCTCTACTAGAACATATATCTCATATAAAATTCAACAAAATGTTGTGTAGAATTAAATTTACATTACTAATACTGTTCAAAACAAAATACATTTATAAAATACACTGTAATAAGTTCTATGAAATTTAAACATAGTATCGTGTATTGAAATAGTATTGACTATTATCGTACATTAATATGAACCATGGATGGATCTTCTGTAATAAAACGAACTCTTTAAGACATCACAAACCTAAATTCGGGCTGTTCTGGGTTTCTATGGGAATTGTAGTTCTCAAAACGCAATTCACTTCATAACTTCACTTCATGTATGAGTAATTTTGGAATAAACGCCTACAAATACCATAGTGCAGCGTAGAGTGCAAAGGAGTATAGGTGTTGTAGTGCATATTGCCGTTTTGCATTAGGGATTCTGTTAAGGCTCAAAAACTACTTAATATTACATTTTAGCACCGCATGAAGGTTTTCATATGTAAACATGTTTAATTATAATACAGTTCTCTTATATGACATTCGTTCAACCGAATGTTTGCATAGAAATACTCCTAAAACCGTTCCGTATTTACTTGGCAAAACTGTGTGTCCCAGCATACCCTTCGCCTCCTCTAAAGTCGTTGTGTTTCTCTTCGCAAAAGACGCTCGCTCGCTTATGATTGGTCCCCGTGGTTCGCACGCTCCGTCTGGCCAATCGTAGGAGAGTGCGGTGATGTGTGATGGGGAAACGGTTCGCGCATCGACGCTAAGGGGTGAGCCGCCAGTACAGCGAAAGCGAGGCAAGGGCTCCCACAATAGCAGGCGAGGAATCTCGCTTTCGGGACAGAGCCTGTGGTTACAGTCAAAGGGAAGGAGGAGGAAAAAAAAGAGAAATGCGGAGAGATGTAAGATGGCAGAGCTGCAAATGTTGTTAGAGGAAGAAATCCCAGCTGGAAAAAGAGCATTGCTAGAGAGCTACCAGAACCTAACCAGGGTAGCCGATTACTGTGAAAATAATTATGTCCAGGTAAGAAAGCGACGGCGTGAATACCACAGCCTTTGTCACTGATTTCTTTTTTTTTTTGGCTCATGGAAATGCAGAAAACAGCAGGCAGGAAATATGGAGCGTTGCTTAAATAACGGGGCTGAAAGCATTATCAGCAGATACTACGCGATTTCTGGTGATAGAGATGCTTATATGCACTGAAAATAACAATAACGGACCCTGGGATGTTCTGATTGCATAGACACGGCTGTTTTCACGTTTTCATTCATTCACAGAGAACGTTTATTATAAATGTAATTATATTTTGATTATTTATTTCTTCTTTTTCTTTTAGTATTATTATTATTATTATTATTATTATTAATAATAATATTATTATTATTATTATTATCCCTTGTTATCTGTAGAAGCTGTGTCCGTTATACAAAATATGTAAAAACAAGATTTGATTCCGATCAGTTAATCGCTTATCAGGCGGAAAAAGTGTTGATCTGCAGAATAATCAACCGTATTAAATTGAACTGATTGAGCAATGTTGTTTAAATTATTAATGCTAGTCTAGCTAAATTAACACTGCTTTCCGTTGGCCGCCAAGGCAGATTGTAGTATATTTTAAGCATAAGAGATGAGTTGGATGTAGTTATATCCGTATTTCAAATGTTTTTATTATTTTGGTGATTTAGATATATTTCAGACATTTTTTGTGCCTTAAACTAAGCATATAATAATAATAATAATAATAATAATAATAATAATAATATGACTTGGTGTATGAGAAACATCTGCTGCTAGGCAAATATTTAGCATCGTGCCATTATTACAAATAACATTGCTGCTCCATGTTTACATCGTCGTTTATTTCTCTTTAAATATTCGGGGTTGTTGAAAATGATAATTGATAAATCATCTAATTTTATTGTGTCATTGAGAACTTTATGCAGTGTAAAAGCCATATTACTCGTCATTTTAATACTGTTTTTGTAAATCAATAATACAAATTCTGTTACTGGGTTGAGCTAGTCCTGTATAGGGATGGTATAGCCAATGTGCACTTCCCCTCTAATTTCAGTGTTGGTGTAACCTTCAGCAAGCACACTTTTATTTGCAGACACTGCATGCTTCATGTCTGCATCCCTTCACCCAACCCTATTTTCAGTGGTATCGTAACAAATTTTAAAAGAGGATAGATTTCGTAGCAGTGTTAATGAGTGTGGGCTTGTCCCGGAGGATGTGTGAAATTGCAGCATTCAGAAGGATTAATGATCTCTCAGACTGAGGAAGTCTAGCATGTGTTGTTCATGCCATGCCTCCAAGCCGTTCCTTTAAAGCAGTGTTTCAATGTTGTGGACTCTCTCCAGAAAAGTGTCAAATGTGTTTTGGTACACCTCTTCCAAATGAATGAATATTTTGAATTTAAAATGATTTAATTTTCGTATTTCATTCATGGTTCCAATTTCCTGCGGTTCCGTCTAAACCATATAGAAAATTGCAAAATTTGGGCTCTTTAGATTTGGTCCACTTCGTAAAAAAATATAATTTATACCATGAATTGGGTTTTGGGGGCCATTTATGCAGTAACCTGGGGCATCTTGTTGTGAAACGTGATTTTGGTGACATTATCATTGAATTCTTCTGTCTCTGTGAGTTTCTTTCTTGTCCCGGTAACTAGGCCGGTTTGTTGGTGTGGCAAACCTCTGTCTTGATAAAATTCATGCTGCTTGCTTTTATTATGATCGTAGTGCCTACTTTAGTGTAAAGGTTCAAAATATCTTCACAGTATACACAGCAGATGGAGGTCTTTCTTATGTCATCAGAGCAAGTAGTTACTAGACGCTCAGAGGTTACGCATTTTCAAATGGCAGATCTGAAATGTCCGCGAACAGAGAGCACCCCTTACGGTAATGAAATTAATATCACTCGTATATTGCTTGCTCCACAGTTACGCTTTTAAGCTCAATCACAATTTATAGTATTTCTTGCACACTTCCGCCTGTAAGATAAGAAACCTTGTTCCGTGGAAAGTCTCAGCCCTTTCCTTCCTTGTGATCCTCTGTCTGGTTTCTGTATGCCTGTCCCTAAGAAAGGGCATAGGACAGTGGGTTATCGACATCCTTATAAATTCTCTAGCTTATCTCAGACCATCTGAGCTGGCCAGTGCCTGTATTTAGGCCTATGAGGTCTGTGCTATAGTCTTTCTGTGGAACTTCATTAGAATGCCATCGACAGTGTTATTTTGGAGCCAGGTCAGATGAGTTCAGCGTTCTCGAGAAAGGAAGGTTGTACACAAGTGTAGGAAGGGCAGGAAGTTGTAAGACACTATCATAGAGCCCCCTGGCTAAGTAGATAGGAATGAGGCTTTCACATCATGACCTCTTAAGGCTAATTTATACTTCTGCATAGAATTTATGTGGTCTGTAGCCGTATGTCGTGTGCCATTAGCTTGACGCCTGCACTTACGTTTCTGGGGAGGTGCACGTCAGGCTATGGCGTGGGCGAAGTGGCTACCTGCAGTGTAGATTCTGCACAGAAGTGTAAATCAGCCTTAAGTCTCACCAAACTGGGGGGATGGTCCCCAAAACACATCATTCCCCCATCCCCGTTTAGTGATATCTATCTCTTCTTTCATTTCATGTGTTACAGTCAAACGCCAGTTTCACACCTATCAGCATCGAGCAGATGATAACAGGTCTTAAGTCCAAGCAGTAGGTCTAGGTGTCCGTAATCCACACGTGCTCCTTTGGGCTTCTGTTACTTGTTCTGTCATTCTCATCTCCACGTCATGGATCCCATATATTTTAACGTTCTGAGTTCCGAATGATGCTGGGGTGATGTGGTTGATGTGCCCCTTCAGTGCTGTATGAAAGGCAGGTAAAATACTTTTGGACTTGCAAACAGAGCTACTTAGCCAAATTTTTAAATTGTGAGTCCAGAAGGTTTGTTCCAACGACAGGGCATCACACTTCTCCACTTCCCTTGGAAAGCCTATACCAGGATACTGCAATGGGGACTCCACACGATAATCAAATCTAGGATTCAGGAGGAACAATGTGGATTCTGTCTCGCCCATGGAACAGTAGACTAACTCTTCTCTCTCACGCAGATGTATGGGTTTTGTGGGAATATACTAACTTAGTCTACACATGTTTTATGGACTTGGAGAATGCATATGATCGTGTGGATAGGTACATGCTGTGGGAGTGGCCAAAGGGATAAGTGTTTCCCGGGCGACTACTGTATGCTGTTTGATTCCTGTGTGAATGTTGAAAGAGTTGTGTCCACATACTTGGCACAGAGTTGAAACTGTTTAGAGTGGGCGTCATCCTCCAGCAAGGGTACTTCATGTCTCAGCTAAAGGTGCCACCTTGGATGCAAGGGTGTCCAGTATGGGAGGCTGGAAGTGACATCTCTGCTATTTGCAGATCATGACATTCTTTGCCTGCATCCAGCTATGACCTACAGTTGAGACCAAAAGATTAGACACCCCTAGGTTAAACTCTTTCATAATCAATGTTTCACAACCTCACACGTCATGTTTCCATATTGTTGCCGTGTAAAGTCAATCAGGGTATCTACTTCACTTCCATAAGAGAGATAATAATCATACTACTAATAATAATAATAATAATGTCAAAATAATAACTAAGAGACAGATTTGTTTCAGCCTTTATTTGCAATATCATATTTTCGGTGGGTCAAAAGTTTATGTACACCAAGCTGAAAGTGTCTGTTAACAGTCTGGAAGAGTCCAGAAATTGAAATAACGCCTTTAGATACCTCTGTCTGGCAAACTGGCTGTATTTAAGTACCTACTGCTAGAGCCCTTGAACATGGAAGAGAATCAACACATGTAAATATGAGGCATTTGTTCTCACTTAAAAAAAAAAGAGCAAATTTCTCCCTGCGGATGAGAGAGGGGAGTCTGCTCGCAGTGAAGGAGTCTGGATACCTTGGGATCTTGTTCACCAATGACAGGAAATGGCAATGCGAGATTGACAGGCATATCAGTTTGGTGGCTGCAAATTTGTGGTGGTGGACTGGGAGCTATTTTGTCACATGGGGCTTGTGGTTTATTGGTCTATCTACATCCTGTTCTACGTGTATGGTCATGAACTGTGGGTACTGAGAGAAAGAGCAAGGTTATGAGTATGAGCAGCCAAAATGAGGTTTCTCTGCAGGGGTGCTGGCCTCACTGTCTGGGACAGGGTGTGGAGTCCTGAGATGGAGATGGATTTTGAAATGGAACCACTGCTCCTATGAATTGAGAAGAGTCCGCTGAAATGGTTTAGACATCTTATAAGGATGCAACTGGGTCAGCTCTGAGGGGAGCTGTTCTGGCCATATTCCACTGGGTGGAGACCCTGGGGCAGAACCAGGACATGCTAGAGGCACTATAACTCTCTGTACACTA
>JAAGVU020000078.1:9986922-10016699 GCA_011763525.2 Mormyrus iriodes | reverse complement strand
CATACGGTATGAATTTTTTATATACCGCCAAACAGTAGCATAGCTGAAACAACTGTAACTTATGTAGCATTGTTCACTGCTAGAAGCGCTATGGATCGCTGTGCAGAGTGAATTGAGAGGGGACCCCTGTTAACTGTGCGTACCCTTCTTACTAACAGGTATGACTTTAAAACGCAACATTTCTGCCCTGTTAGAGATACCTCGGTCAAACGCAAGTTGAAGTGGAACCCATGCAAACTCTCAGAAAGGGAGCTGATCACCCAACACCAATACCCAACCTGAATCGGGGCGAATCCTACCAGTAATGTTCCAACAGCTAATGGAAAGCCTTCTCAGAAGAGTACAGGCCATTATTGCAACACACAGCGGAAGAACTTCTTATTAGAGCACTTGGATTAAGGTTATTAGACAAACTGGAATCCACATACTTTTGACCATATAGTGAAATAAGATCTCTATATGGCTGGTTTGGGGATAGTTTGAGATCCTCCAGAGAAAACTACCATCTGGACCCACCTGTTGTATGAAACTGTATGAAAATCATGATGATTATGATGACAGTGAAACTGAGCTGATTGTTGCTAGCTGTGCTGTACATGAATATGAGCTGAAATATATATGTGCACATGGATGGCTTTGCTGTAGTAAGTCAGTATGCCCCATGAATCCAGGTCACACTCCAGTTTGATCCTCCGAAATTAATCAAAGACGACCGCTAAGCTTCATAAGAAAGGCAGAGGCTGTTGTCATTTATCATTTGGCCTCACATGCGTATCATATAGCGTTGTTATAGCTACAAATGTCTTAAGCTTTGGATATTATTTTAAAGTATTCTAAAGGCAGTTAGGCATGGCAAGGGACTTACTGGTGAGTGCTTAACTAGCTTTAATGCCTGACTGTGAAATGCAGAGAATTAGAATTTGTCAGGAAATGAATGTGGCCGAATAGAATAGATATACAGTCACCTCTTCAAATGTGTGAGAATTAGAGCCAGAATATCCCTGCCAATGTGAAAATTTGCGAATAATACTTGGGTCCATTATTAAAAATGCAACATTAATGGCATTGGAAGGTAACTGTGAAAAAGCGCGAGATTCCTCCACTGTTAACACGTGAGTGAGGCTGGTTGCCAAGACAAAGATACCTGGTATACCCAAGCCAAGATGTGGCGATGCTGCCATTTTTTATAAACCCGAAATGACTTTTAATATTAATGATATAATATGCACGTGCACTAGCAAATAGTAAATAACACTAATATTTATATATTATGTGATTTCATGTGATCCAAATTATAATCAATATAATTTAGATATTTTTGGTTTGTGTTGTCCAAAAATATTCCCAGTTAATTGGTCACATTCAACATGAATCTGGAGGGGGCAACTGTACTTTATTCGTCTTTATGGGGCAATTGTCTTTTCACATATCCCACCTTGCTCTCCATGAAAGACACATACAGGTGAGGGCAAGCTTGGGGGGTCACGGTGTAGGGTCAGCCAGTGTCCAGCACCCGCAACTGGGGCTCAGGGACCCAATGGGGATTCAAACCAGTGACTTTCCTATCATGGGCACAAAGTTCTAACACTCTGAACCACAGACCACCCCCAAGATGATGTGAGTGGGATGCGTGCATATGTAAAGGTTAGGTTTTTGACCTGAAATTAAAGCTAAGTATCTTGCAAAACTGCCGTTCACAGCTGTTATCTGTTCTTGCTACCTCCCTTGCCAACTGGATTCTGTCTTCTCAGACCTTGCATCACAATAATCATATAACTACAGAATCTAATGGAATTCTTGACTGGCTGATGATATTTTGATTTGGGAATAACACAGTAGTGTGCTTAAAAGCACTCATTCTGTTCAACCACTTTAAAAGCTCTGCCAAACTGGCCATATCCTTTGTTGAGGATCCATGGCAACTGATATTGTGACTCACATCCTGGAGGTCCATTTAGGTGCTTTCCATATGTGAATTTTTTGTCAGGATGCCCTGGGTCAAGATTAAGGTGTAATCCCGTTACCTTGTGGTATTTTTGATGTTCATGTAGTCAGATTCTGGACATGAATCAGAATTTTAGTCAAGATGGCAGAATGGTCACTTCCGAAACTTCCTCTTTTATTGTTGTCAGCACGGCTGTCTCGTATCTTGTATCAGTCTTTATTCATACACAGTGGAAACTCTCTCGCAGCCATATGAACACGGTGCACCCAGCGCTGCTCCTGGATGGTTGCAGTCTGGGAAGATACCAAATTCTCAATAATTTTTTTTTAAATGGTCATTAAAAATGATGTTTGACTGATTTGACCTTTTCTTATAAGGCAGTACGGGCTTTGTAGTTAGATGTTATCGCACGTTCAGTGTCCCCGGTGGTCCCCCTGTAAAAAAAACACGACTAATCTAAGCTCGATTCCTTGACTGATGGATTATGAGCGGAAGGACGAAACCGGCGCCGTGCTCCCGTCACAGCTTCCATCATGCAGGGTCGTGTGTCTAAATGGGCACCCTTTGTTAAAGCAGTGTTGTGATGTAGCAGCTGAAACAGTGTTTCTTTTGTTTCACCCCATTTGCCTGCACAACAGCACCTTCAAACAGAACATCAGAGTGAGTGTGAGCTAATAATCTGTTAAATTTCATACTAATCTCCCATCCTCTGCATTACAGGCACACACTACAACAAAAGTTTTATAAGTCAATGAAACTGTTATGCACATGAGGGATAAAATTGGAATATATGTGACTGAAAATGCATCTATTCTTATGTGGGGCATCTTCTAAAGATCTGTGAGATGATGTCTGTGCCTCAGGAGTATGCTGAAATCCTGAAAGTTCTGAAATGTCTGATTACTAGTCTTTCCTTTGTATCGAACTGTGTTGTTTCTCTGCTGTGTTCCACTTTGCTGTGGGCTCCAGCTGTGACATTCTGTGTATTTCTATCAACTGTCATAAATTTGGCAGCCGAGATGCTGGTAAATCCGTGGAAGAGCCTGAGCAGCAGCTGTACCCCCACAGAGGAATTTTCAAATATGTTCTATATTTCGACTATTCAGGATTTGTTCCACTGGGTTTTGATCTTAATGAAGGCTACATGCGCTGGAGCTCGTTACAAGGAAGCCTGGCTCCTATAAGTCTATCCTCATGCTTGCCAGCCTTGTACTTGAGGATAAACTATGTAGCCATGTTTTTCTTGTGCAACCAACACCTTAATTTAATTGAGCTTGATTTGGTACATGCTCACCTTTTTTCAGAGCTTTTAAGTGTTTAAGTTGCTTAATATCAATTTTATGCAAACTCAGAGGCTTGCTAAAGTATGCTGGTTAGCGTTCTTATAATTATGCGCCTTCTTTTTTCCCACATTTGGATTTAGGTATGACACCGAATTGTTTTCCAATTTAAAATGATATTGATTGCTTACAGAAAATCCAAAATAAGATTACAAGCATGTTCAGTCATTGCGGTTTCACAGCAGACGTACTGCAGCACTGGATTACTGCTGGGAAACTCTGTAAAGGGTGTGGGACCCTTTTAATAGCTTATAATACACAAGAAACATGATTTCTGAATGTTTTTAAATGGTTTATGGAGCGGTGACACCATAGATTTGTAGATTGTGCTGTTGCCTCACACACCACAGGTTTAGAGTTTGAATTAGAGATGGAATGATGTCATTTTTCTTCTGGTCCGATACGATATTAAAATTTTGAATATCTGCCAATACCGATCCGATATTTTTTTCCCCTTTATCAACTACTAAGAATTAAATAAAATATTTGTATAAATGCATTTCAGTTAACATGGCAAACTATCCGCATTTGGTGTTGTGGCAGCATTGCTTGCGTATGCTAAGATTATGGAAATATAACAGTCACAAAAGCTATGCGAGTACACTACAGGAAGAGATCCGCGGGTCGCATGATTTACACAAGTCTGCTTCTTTGTTTTGTTCAGTAACAACTGAAAAAAAAAGAACGTATTTCATAAAGTGCAAATTTGTGCAGTCTGTTGCCAAATTAAATATAATAAAGAAATCAATCGTAAATATGTCATTGTGTGCCTCAACTAACCATTTCTAGTCAAAAAAGTTTGCATCAGTCTCCAGTAAAAAAAATACATTTGATCAGAGAGAAAACTTTTAAGTAGTAATTAACCAAATTTTAAAAAGAATACGAGTCTGAAGACACCTAGATTGAATTGATTTTACTGTGTTCAGACTTAAGGAAAAAGGGCACTAGCCTTGCATATGTTACACTCTTCAGTTTAGCGTTCCCTCCCGTTCTTCAGCGTTCACTGAGTTACTGCTTTACACTCTGGGAGGACTACGTTTTGAACTCATTTTTAAAAAAGAAAAATTAGTGGCACTGGAAATGCAAGATTCCACGGTCACAAAGACAGCCAATATCTTTTAGTATTAAAGATATAGTATGCACTTACACTCAAATATATATATGTGTAGATTTTTGTGATCATAATCATTTTCAGTATCGTTTTTGGATTACGTGTCATCTGTGAGTTTGATCTTTCGGCAAGCTCCAAATATATTCCCATTTAACTGTTAGTGGCCAACTCGCGAATACCTCAAATGTCGCATGTCAAATGCGTAAATGTTAAGCGGTTACTGTACTTGCTCACAGCCGACATGACGGTGTTGCTAAACAGCTAGCTATCACATGACCCTCACTTCTGTTTACGGTATGTCATGCTAAGGCTACAAGCGTCTTCTCGTTATTTCAGGCTAGACCTTTCCCTGATGGAAAACCAGATTGTTTCCTTCCCCCCCCCCCCCCCCGCCCATCAATGAAATTTATAATTTTGTTCGTTTGTTTTCACCTACGACATGTAACATGACTCATGGAGGAATTTATAGCTGTTTAAGACCAGGTTCCCAGGATTTACAGGTAGTTCATGTGCCCATGGACTGCCCTGCAGTTAATGACCTTAGACTGACCTGTTCTCTATGGGTTCCCTTGCCTCTAGGCCCAGGATAAGAGGAAGGCTTTGGAGGAGACCAAGGCCTACACTACACAGTCCCTGGCCAGTGTCGCCTACCAGATCAATGCACTGGCCAACAATGTGCTACAGTTGCTGGACATCCAGGCATCGCAGCTACGCAGGATGGAGTCCTCCATCAACCACATCTCCCAGGTCAGTGCTGCTGCCCTAGTGTCAAACTCTCTTTGGCTGCCATCTTTACTCTGCCGTGTCCTTTTTCTTCTAAGCAAAGTTTAAAAACAAGCAGAACTTTTTTTTGTACTATTTCCAAGAAAGCCAGTGTTTCTTTTGTGAAAATATACAGTAACACAAGAATTAGATAACGCCCTTTTTTCACACAACCTTAGTGATGCAACTATGTGCAGGACACCAAAAATTGTCTGATATAATACACTAACACTGAAGGACTACATGACATTTCATTCAGGCATTTCCTCTTATTTTACCCAATGAACAGTCACTTTTGTCCAAAGCGACATACAAAGTGAGGATTAGAGAGCAGACAGAAATCCCGGGAACAGTTGGAGATAAGGGCTTTGCTCCAGGTAGAGGTGGAATAGTGCAGTGGCTACTTTGCCAGCTGTGGGGTTTGAACCCAAAACCTGTACACATGACATGTACACATATTTAACCCGCCGAGCAACACATTGCTATTTTCTTAAAACTTGATTAAGAACTTTTGTTTAATTTAGTTCATAGTGTCTGTCAAAATTTTTCTCTCACAGTTTTGTGTACACCCGTCCCTTAATTTATGAACCTGATTATTCTTGAGTGGAACAGGTAGTAATTTGTCCCCAAAATTAAACTTAAGCATACACAACAATAGATGCAATTTAATAAAAATTGAACAGTTGTATGCTCACTATTTAAGGGAATCAAAGGTCATATGGAGGTGAAGAGGCAATGGAGGTCTGCGAGACATAATGGTGATATGAGATAGCTGGGATGTTCAAAATGGTCCCAAGGGGGTTGAGAACTTTGGATCACTTTCAAAATGAACACAGAATTCTGATATAGAAATGTTGGGGACTTGTTGTTTAGCTTGGTCTTTTGTTGAAGTGCGAAAATGGAGGGAACGGTATATTAAATTATTAATGTTATGCTGTCGTCAATTATTCATTGAGCAATTGTAGAGCTGCTTAATGGTTAAATATGTTTTTAAACATCCCTATCTATTCTGCCCCTCTGTCATTGCTAGGTGTTCTTCTTTATGTGATGAGATCCAGAGCCCTTGAGGATACACAAAGCCTTTCTGGTCCTTAGTTCCTGGGCCTTTTCATGTGTAGAGCACGTATCCATGGCAACCTGCTCTAAAGCCAGCTGGGGGGGGGGGGCTGGAGGTTACAGCTGACAGCTTGTCTGCTAGTCTGCTGGGGAGTGACACAGGCGGTCACTCATGTTCCTCGCTGCGGAGTCCTCGCTGTAGAAAACAGATAACATTTTAGGAAATGCTGCAGGACATCGGCTGCTAGTGACTCATTTAGTTATGGTGTTTTATTTAATATTACGCAGGTCTCAAGTGGCTTTTCATTTTTTGCCTTAAGTTATGGGGATTGAAATTTTCTTATATCGCATATGCTTTCTTTTACATTCCTTGGGAAACTCTTAGGAATTCCTGGAACTCCACTTATTTGGAAAGTGATTTTTATGGAGCTCCATAGTCAATCTGAGATCATTCCAGCATAAACGGTTAACGGGGCTCTTAGCATGTTCTGCATGATGTCTCATCTGGGACCCTCCTTATCCCTAGAGCTGTGTTTCACATTCTGGTCCTCTGGGATAGCAAAAATGTGGACTATCTGGCAGGATGCTGGGAGGGAGCAAAAATGTGGACTGTCTGGCAGGATGCTGGGAGGGAGCAAAAATGTGGACTGTCTGGCAAGATGCTGGGAGGGAGCAAAAATGTGACCTGTCTGGTAGGATGCTCAGAGAGAGCAAAAACGTGGACCGTCTGTGGGTTCCTGAGGACTAGGTTGGGAAACACTGCCCTAGAGATTCCCACAACCGATATCATGAGATTTTATAGTCTTGTTTTTGGCCTGCGATCCAGATATGTCATTGCCATGTCGCCGGTCAAAATTCCTGCAAGTTTATTCTGCTATTCAATGTTTTAACTTCGGCCCTCAGCGACATTTGGGTACCTAGGAAGGAGCTCACTGCTCCTTCAAGCAGCGGAGACTCGACTGTTAAATGAACTGCTGGTGTCTACCGCGCTACATGAACTGGCTGCAAAAGAGCACTGAACAGCAAGAGCTTTGTTCCCCCGGCTTGAGGGTCCTGGACACACAGAATCATCTCCTTCCCCCTCACACTTGACTTTCCACCACCACCCAAAACACCGAACTGTCTTACCAGGCCTCAGAAACACCTCTAGCGATGCCCATTAGTGGCTGGTAATAAGGTCATTTCAATGACTTATTGTCACCCCCATTGATTTTTGCATTTGAGGGTGTTGCACATTTCGTGATTGCTTCTAAGGGTCCTCAGGGGAATCCCTAAGCACCCTTTCCAACTCTAACCAGTACCCTGATCACCGAGGCTCTGCTGAGGACAAAGATCTTTACATTGCCGGACTTCTGCAGCCTCTGACTATCCAGTCCCTGGCTTGTGTTAATCTCCTTTACTAACTCCTCACGTTCCTCTCCCTCCTTATCATGCATGCGATTGTCGAAGTACTTTCTGTAATGTAGGCCGGGCGTTTATCTGGGTGACTACACAGCTCTCAATGTCGTTCGTGTCTCTTGAGGATTCATCTTGTGCCATGCTCAATCTTTTGTGCAAACACATGCACACACACATGCACACACAATACACGGTGCTCGGTTTAGTTTCTCCTGGGACTTATCACGGCTGTCTCATCGAATATGCATATATCAGGTCCTGCCACAGCTTGCTGCGTCCCTAAAGGATTTCATCCTTTCAAATGGCCAGATACTTCCCAAGTGTTTGTAAACATAGGACACATTCAAGGTCTTTTCCAAGGTCCTTTTTACTTTGCAGTGACGTAAAAATGAAATTTCAAATGAAGTTCCAGAGCTGGTGAGCTGGCCTCCTTTCGTAACAGTGGGGTAAAGTATGTGTGCCAGAACATTTTCGTAAAAGGTTCAAATCCTTTTCTCACTCTGGACTTGTTTCAATGCCTTTTTCTGTATTTTATGTTTCCTAATTATATATTTTTACTGAAACTGTTCAACACTGCTGGGAGCTCTTGAACCAATAAGCTTTCAGTTTCATGGGTTCTTTTTAGCCAATAGCGTTGTCGTCCCCACCCCACCCCACCTCGGTGCTCTTCCCTTGCTTCTGCCTAGTGTAAATGGGACAGAACCGGTACAGGCTTAATGTGAAACAGCCATGTTTAATTAAACAGCCATTGTTAATATTGAATTGAATTGCTTTATTGTCATTGTGACATTCAATGTGCAACTCCTCCATATAGTACTGAATAAAAAACAGTAAATATATACTATATGAATACATAAACACAATGTACATAGTGCATATGGTTCATAAAATGGCTCAGGATGTGCAATGTTATAGTTGTAGTGCAAAGTTTACCACGAGGCAATTGTAATTCATTGAAGTTCTCCCAGTGTGGCGGAGAGGAGGCCATGGATATCCATTAAAGCAGTGAGGGAATCGGGCGGCAGTGATTTTGGGCTCTTTCTGGAGGGCCTTTGGCGAGCTTAGAGCAGTCAGAGGTGTGTGTGACTCTGCTTCCAGCTCGTGTCCCTGTGACTAATGCACGTGCAAACTGCCAGCATCATTGGTGATGTATCTTTATGGTGCCCTGAGCATTATTACACAATGTACGTGCTTATTTTCATGTGCATGTACTGTTCCAGCAGTTACCATTAGGGATGCACCGATACCAGCATCGGGTATCGGGGCCGATACTACGGTCAAATACTCATACTCGTACTTGTAAAAATACCAAATATTTTTACCGATACCAAAAACCAATACCACTTAATTGCTACATCACATTAAAATTCAAAGCCGCGGTATTTTGTCAGACTGTACGGTCTGTTCTGCTAAAGTGTCAAGAGGAAGAAGGGACAGCACGTCATTTAACACAAGCAATTAGATCAGACATCTAAAGACGCACCATAGCGCAGAGTATGCGGAGTTTGCTAATGCTGGCAGAGAAAGACCGCAACAACAAGCTTGAGGACAAATATTGGAGAGGCGAGAGAAAATGAAACCAATGCGTTATTTGTATCTAACATTAAACAACTAAACATATTTAATGTTAGATATAAATAATTCAGTTTCAATCACCAATATAAGTACACCTGAGTGTACGCTTTGTTCAGTAATATAGAAAACCAAATAGTGTTTATTAATTAAACACTGGTATCGGATCGGTATTCGGTATTGGCCGATACCCAAAGCCCAGGTATCGGTATCGGGACAGAAAAAGTGGAATCGGTGCATCCCTAGTTACCATGTTTCAGCTGAGTGTGATGTTCTTGTGAATTGAGTAGCATGGGGCGTAATATCTCAGTAAAGCTTTATTGAGAGGTCATCTGCACCGAAAATTGGTATATATGGTGTGCACAAGTGTCAGGATTGTAGAATTAGCCTATTTAATTTGACATGACCAAGGGGTAAATTTGCCTTTATTCATTGTGGAGTGAAATTATAGGGTGTGTTGCACTGTAGTGACACTTGCGACCAGGTACCGGAACACCCTTAGTTTTCTGTGAACAGGCTCGGAAGGTCTTTAGGGCACAGCTTGCCTTTTGCAGCCCACTGCTGTCGCTGGTTTTCTGCGTTTCTGTTCTAGCTGTTCAAAGTTTCCGCCATAAGATTTAGCGTATATTGCTTCTGGTGCTGAATGCCCTGTGCTGTGTCACTGACAGACGTGGTATCCCATAACTGAATCGCACAAATGGCTGTTAAAGGGCCGCATGTTGTGACTGTTTCGTCATGCTGAGTAGTTAACATATATACACATAAGGCTTTTGTTCTGCATTTGGCAGGCTTGGTATAAAAAAGGGTTTTGAGAACCTGCAGGGCTCCACTGTGGTTGGCAACAGGTGTCAGATAAAAAGCATGCTGGTGTTTGCTTCCAGAAACTTCTTCCTTAACTAGTTTGATATCAGAGGCCGTCACTCTGCAATGGATGGGCCTTCCAACAAACTGCGTATCGCCAACTCATTCAAAACTTGAATTGAGGAGGACGAAAAACACCTGACCTTTTTATGTGCCAGTGTTTGTGTGATGTGTGGTTTTCTGTAGGCCGTGGCTGAAGTGGGAAGATGCTTTGTTGAATTTCTGCATGCGTGTCAGTGGGGTGTTTCTGTTGCACTGGTCCTTCTCGGTGTGCTGCAGTTAAAAGGCACGTATGTGTGTGTGTTTGCGTGTGTGTGTGCGCGTGCATGCCTGGACGTGTGTGTGTGTGTCTGCGTGTGTGTGGTCCAGGTATACCTACCTAAAAACTTGTTGTTTTGACATTGTGGGGACAATTTTTTTGGGCCCCCAAGTGGAAATTCCATTTTATAAAAAATCTGTGACTGCAATCAAAAAACTAAAAATTATGAAACACCTGTATTTTGTTTGGTTAAGGCTAGAGCTGGGTTGGAGTTAAGGTTGTCATTGTTGAGGTGAGGGTTATACCCATAGAAATGAATGGACGGTCCCCAAAAAAATATGAGTACAGGTCTGTGCGTGTGTGCATGTGTGTGTACACGTGCATGTAGCATATGCTCTGGGAAGGATGCGCTGACCTCCAGCACAGGCATAGCGATCTGTGCAAAGCAGGACTCCTGGCCTGAGGCCTGGTCCATCTTCATGACAGGAAGGTACCGGAAACCCTAGAAATCCCACCCTTACTGGTTCCGTCACTCGTCGGACCAGGTGTGACCATTCGTCTATAAATAATCCCATGAAGCACAAGCTATTTCTAACCATGTGGATATTAAGGCAGAGACAGCAGGCTGCTCGTAGTGTGATATCAGAAGCGACACGCTGGAATTAACAGGCCTGGCATGTTCATCTGCTCATGAACAGGCCACTGTAGCGTGCACCTGGTGCTCTTCTGACATGCCGATAAAATAAGCTGCACCTGGGACAAAGGGATTCGAAAAAATGTTGTAGTTAGCATCATTCGCTCAGCAGGCATTAGCTTGATGGAGGTTAACTGGGTTTCTAATCAGATTTCCATATAGTTCACCGAGAATGCCTCTAAGCATGAACTGTCTCTTTAATTCTTTTTCCTCTGGTTGCATCACCTATATATATATATAAAAAAAAAAAAAACATCTTCTTAATCAAGAATAACCGCTAATTATTTACTCAAACAGTTAATAAGTTATTTGAAATGTAATTTGTAACACTTTGAAGTCATTTCAGGAGTTGAAATTGATGAACATTATCTCCTGGTATGCCTGAGAACAGAAATTGAAACAAGAAACGTATTAATGCAATGGAATACAGGATTGGAGATTCAAATTGTGCCCCCGCTCTGGGTCTGTGTCTTTGCACGTCTTCCCTGTGTGTGTCCCAGTAAATGGGTTTCTTCCCACAGCCGAAGCATGTGCAGTTGGCACTGTTTTTGTTCCCAATTTGCCTATAATGTGTGATTGTGGGAGTGTGTGCCCTGTGATGAACTGGCATCCCATCCAGGGTATCCCCCTGCCCTATGTCCTGTAATGGAATGGCATCCCATCCAGGGTATCCCCCTGCCCTATGTCCTGTAATGGAATGGCATCCCATCCAGGGTATCCCCCTGCCCTATGTCCTGTAATGGACTGACATCCCATCCAAGGTGTCTCTTTCCTTACACACTGTGCTTCCTGGGGCAGGGCTCAGGCCCCCCATGGCCCAATGCTGGAAGAAGGATGGATCAGATAGATGTGGCAGCTGGGTATTCGGAAAACATGTAGATTTGGCCATAAACATGATCTCTGTTGATGTTTGAATGCTTGTCTCCCCCACCCCCCACCCGTAGTGTGGAGACCTGTTTTGTGCCATCATAGTGGTCTTTATATGATTTGTAGGGATGCACCGATCCCACTTTCTCTGTCCCAATACTGATACCGATACCAGGGCTTTGGGTATCGGCAGATACCGAGTACTGATCCGATACCAGTGTTTAATTAATAAGCACTGTTTGGTTTTCTATATTAGTGAACAAAGGTACACCCAGGTGTACTTATATTGGTGATAGAAACTGAAGCGTTATTTATATCTAACATTAAATATGTTTAGTTACTTACTGTTAGATATAAATAACGCATTGGTTTCATTTTCTCTCGCTTCTCCAAAACTCTGTGTACTCTGCACTATAGTGCGTCTTTAGATGTTTGATCTAATTGCTTGCGTTAAATGATGTGCTGTCTCTTCTACCTCTTGACATTTTGAATTTTAATGTAATGTATTAATTAAGTGGTATCGGTTCTTGGTATCGGACAATTTTTATGAGTATGAGTATTTGACCGCAATATCAGCCCGATACCCGATGCCGGTATCGGTGCATCCCTAATGATTCGTCTTCAGTTGTTTCCTGAAATGCATTTTTTGTGGTCTGTGAGCTCTGCAGAATATCCAAACATAATTATGCTCAATCCCATTGATTAACATGTAATTGAGTAAAACCAGCTAAGTCCTCCCATTTAGTGTTCATACTGAGCCTGGTCCCTTCTCTCACTTTGCTGCTCTCTTCTTTTACAGACCGTGGACATCCACAAGGAGAAGGTGGCCAGGCGTGAGATCGGCATCCTGACCACCAATAAAAACACATCAAGGACCCACAAAATCATCGCCCCCGCCAACATGGAGCGGCCAGTGAGATACATTCGGAAGCCCATTGACTACACTGTGCTGGATGACGTGGGCCATGGGGTCAAGGTAGGCCAGTAGTGGTATATGTATTTGTTCATACTCGTTTCTCAATTATATTCTCATTTTAGTTGTATTTCTGGTCCAGTTTAGAGATTCCAGTCATCTATTGATTTCAGTTGATATGTTCATGATCAAAGAGGAGAAACGATGACTAGAGCCTGCGAGGTGTGGTACCGCCGGAAGATGTGCTGACAGTGCTTGTGGCCGGGGTGCAGGAAGACAGCGCTACCAGATACAGGAAGAGGCTTGCCTCCTGATGGCCAAGCCGGACTGACCTTGTCTCTCCAGCATTCTTTTCAGGAGTCTGTTCTTTCTTTTGAAGGCTTCCTTGTTGGCTATGAAAGCCTTTTGTAAGTAGACACCACCACCAGACAGGGGTGTCACTAATAACATCAGAACCCAGTGGCTGTACTCTGTAAGGCCTTACTCCTTAGTCCCATCCATCCATAAATCACAGAGGCAGTTTATCCTGTCAGTCTGATCGAATTCAGCAGCAATTTACTGCCTGGCATTGCAGTCCTTGTAGATGTTGGGTAAGCGAAAAGGTTTTATGCTCCATATCACCCTTTATTGCATTTTGAATCATAAAGATATTGTATCATATCATATATTCTCATATTTCATATATGGAGAGGTTATAAGCGGGTAATGTTCTTGCATCTCTCATTTTGTTAACAGTGCTAAGGAGGCATTACTGTGTTGTTCTTCACGGGTTTCTGATGTCTTGAACCTGTTGCTATTTTTTTTGGCAGAAAATTCACTGGGATCTGGCTCAAGTGTTCACTTGTGTGTGAGAATGTTTCAAACCCTCCAGATGGAGCGCTCAACATCACTACGGCAACTTCATGGTTCATGGTTCACGGTTTATTCCATTAGATTCTTGGACGCCGCTGAGGTTGCTGGGAAGAGCATGATCTCTTCAGTGCCCCAGAAGAAAAATGTTCCAGCTGTGTAAATGGCTAAAATTTTAGGTTTGGATTAAAATGCCCTGCTAAGCAACAAAATAATAAACAAGCTATGAAGTATCATTTATACTGTAAACTAAATGGACACACTAAATATAGGATTCTTTGGCCATGAGTAAATAGATGTAATTTTTTTTTTCCTCCATGCTGTATAAATGTAAACAAGAGGAGAAACCGAACTAAAGGTAGCTCAGTGGCAGCAGTTAAAGTTGACGTGCAGGGCATACGCACAGACAGGAAGTCCCGCCTTCCTTAGGGCACCTTTGTTGTGCTTGTAATTGTGATGGGGTGGAGCGGGTACCGGGACTCTTATTGTTCCGCACGGGAAGCGTTCTGCGTCCAGTGCATAGACCCCACATCTCTTTCTCACAGATCTCGGTTTCCTTCCTGATGAAGAGAGCCTTGACCTTGCTGCATTTTTAGACTCCTTTGGCTGGCCTGGAAAAGGGGGTCGTCCCTTGTGCATTTGACAGTGAGCTCCTTAACGCTCACCTTGTGTAGTTTAGCAGAACCTGTTTGCTCGCGTGTATTAACGAGATCTAAAAAGGCAAATAATAGTCTTAAATTTTGTTTCTTTCACCTACATTTTCCCCCTTCTTCTCCTCTCGTTTTTCACTCTCTGCGCAAGATGCCTCCCCCCCCCCCCCTTGGTCCTTTTTGTATAGAGGATCTTGTTGCTTACAGAAGCAGGCATTACATTAATTGCATTTCATATAATGTAGGCTTCAGTGCCAGGAAGCCTGTGCCTTGGGGCCAGTACGTGTTAATCTGGGAAGACTTCACGATGATGTCATAGTATATATTTGGAACTCCTTCCCTGGCACAGTTCAGTGGCTAATTTTCAGCAATTATATTTATTTATTTTTTGTTTGTCATCGCAGATCTTTATCCAAAATAATCCTATCCATCAGTTTTTTCTTTAATCACTGATCCACTGTGGCATAACAGCAATTCTGGATCCTGTTACAGGAGACACCATAGACAGGATGCCAGTCCATCATGGGATATACAAGCAATTACACATTAAGGGCAATTCAGACGCATTCTAAATATGTTAAAAATATTGTTGACTTAAAAATAATCTTGTTTATTTTACCTGTTGTGTACAGCTGTATATTTCTGTAGTAGGACACCAGGATACACCAACAGGGAACCTTGTAAAGCTCTTGGTCCTAAGTCCAGTTCCTAAACTGCTTGATCTTATCCTGAAAGATTAACGCAAAACTCACTGTTGTGGTATTATTCCTGTGTTGACATTGAACTGAAGGATTGGGAACTGATGTGTAATTGATTCACTGGACATCTCCATGTGTTTTTTTGAGTCACTGTTGTCTGGGACACTGTTCCCTCCATAAATGACTGACTGTCTAGTACTTCATTGCACTGTTTCCGATGACCTGATTTCTTCCTGTCTGGTACAGTCTGCTGGAGACCTCAGAGAAATAGATTCTGTAAATCATTTATAATGGGTGCATTTATGCTATTCTGGCTGGTTTAGTTCCCCTAGAAGCCAAAATTATGCTCCTTTGGTTTGGAGTTCCTACTCACTGTATCGAAGGACATTCTCAGTAGAGGATATCTGTTATGACTGTTTCGGTGTATAAGCTGTGCACCTGGGATCTGTGGCTCTGTAGGAAGTCCTTAATCGACAGGATGCTTGTCTAAATGCTGGGACACCCTCCCACCCCCACCACAGGAATTTTGAGGGAGTGAGGTGCATTCTGATGGATCTATATATCTATTTTCTGTCTAGTCGTGCCGTAATCTGCAACTGTATACCTGCAGCCTTGTATCATATCAGCTGCTGTGGGGGTTGCACAAGGAGGGGTGCTGGGGGAAGAGGTGGGGGGGTGATTCTATATATCAGCTGCACTGTCTTTCTCATGCTAGTCATTTGACATGTGCTCTCTCTCTCTCTCTCTCTCTCTTTCTCTCTCTCTGTCTCCCTTCCCCTCCCCATGCTAAGTGGCAGAAAGCCAAGGTAAGAATTCATTATTCACACTGCTTTGCTACAGGTATACCGCGATGCCCTCTGCAACGCCTCGCCTCGAGCATCTTACCCACTGCTGCCTCACACGTCGATTGGCTGGTTAACGAACGGAGAGTGCGATACAGCTGCAGAATTTATTCTCGTTTTGACAAGACGTCATAAATGTGCTTATAGTTCAGAAAAAAAGACCATTTTCATGTTGCTTCTTAACAATTTTTTGTCTATAATTATCGGTTTTCCATTCCATATATATTTTTTTTGTTTCACATATTTAAAAAACTGGGTTTTAGGTGCTGCTGTTGTCCAGCAGTCATTGTCTTTAAGGGTTCATTTCATGTGCTCAGCCTTTTCTGCTTCCGTCGTACTGCAGTATTTGGCAAACATCATTTGGCTTCCATTCTCGTCCATGACTATACTTGATTTCATTCCGGGTTTATTTTTTTGGTAACCACACTGAGAATTCCGCAGTCTTGATGGGTGTTCGGGAATGTTTGCCTTGCAGCATGGGAACAACCAGCCAATCAGAGGTGGGGGAACGCTCTCGAGGACCAATCCGCCAACACAGAAGCCGCCCAGCCCTCCAATGGCAGGACGGGGCACCCTTGGGTAGGCAAATGATACACCCTCAACCTGACTGCAGCAAATCGTCAAGCTGTGCGCGGGTTGGCGTATCAGGAAAGATGACCTTTTCTGTACATTGAAGTTTGCAAAGCACACAAATTCTCGACGCATTTGTCTTTAGTGTATGTGTCCGATTTTTCTGCAGGCTGTCCCCTTTATCGTTATATTTTATTTTTTTTAAAACATGGTGCTGCTTCATGTTCTGTGTGTTCCCTGTCAGGCGGAACACACCATATAAAACTCTGGAGCCTGTGAAACCACCCACGGTACCCACTGACTACATGACCAGTCCAGCCCGCCTGGGTAGTCAGCACAGCCCCGGCCGCACCGCCTCGCTCAACCAGAGACCCCGGACCCACAGGTGCCCACCCCACACCCCCTCGATTGCTTGAGTTGCCCCTTAGCTGATGTCACACAAGCTTCAGTTCCCTCTGTTTAACTCATTTTGCCTCTCTGACAAGACCTTACTTTGGACCAGCCTTGAAATTAGCGGAGCCTGTTTGCTTAAACCTTGACACTGAGCAGTGTGGGGCTCAGTGGGTTGGAACGCTTTGCCTGTGATCGCATGGCTGTCGGTTCAAATCCCACAGGCCCTTGAGCAAGGCCCTTTAACCCCCAATCACTCCAGGGACTCTGCCTGACCCTGCTATCAGACCCCAGCATTTTTTTTACTTACAGCCAAGTAAATGCATGAAAAACTGTAATGTTTGGGATTTTTTCCTCTTTTGTACTAGAAATCTAGTGTTTTGCTTAAAGCACAAACGATTCCCAAACATTTAACCGTCTTGCTATGATTGTGTTGAATATTAATTTCTGTTCTTTGGCAGAACATTTTGCTGGCTTCTGCCCAACATGTAGCAAACTCTAGATTCCTAATACTTCTATATCACAACTAATTAAGATGTTGGCCAGAATGAATTCTGACATAGAGAAGCTCTGAGAGCAGAATAGTGAGCTGTCCCCATTGCTATATGACTTATAGAAGAAGATGGGTGATTTGATTCGTGACTTAGTGCTGGGTCCCCATTGGTGGGTGAGAGGAAAGTTAACCCTTTGCTGACACACAGGGTGTGAGGCAGCTTGTGCGTAAGACTCTTTAGTCTTTAGCCACATGTCTCTCCTTTTTCCACAGTGGCAGCAGCGGGGGCAGTGGCAGCCGTGAGAACAGCGGAAGTAGCAGTGGTATTGGACTCCCCATCGCTGTGCCGACACCCTCCCCTCCCAGCATGCCCCCCGGTGAGCCCCAGCCACTTTACAGTCTCTGTCATGTGATCCACATCCAATTATTACTAATCCAATCAGAGCAGGCTACTCCTTTTCCCATACGTAATGTGTTCCATTTACCTCGGAAGTCGGAGCTGGGAATGTTGTTACACCCGAGTTAACCGCATTCCAGTACAAGTCAGAAAGCCAGTTAGCGATACCAGGGACTTGTTTCACAGAGCAGAATTTCTTGCTTAGCCGGATAACTTGTCAGATTTAAGGTACACCAGTTTAAATGGCCTTTATCTCAGTTCACGTACATTTATCCATGACTGCCTTAAATACGACAAGTTATCTGGCTAAGCAAGAAATCCTGCTTTCTAAAACAGGCCCAGTTCATTGTTAACTATTGTTAGCAACACTAGTTGATAACAACACATCTCATGGTATTTTGCACAAACACGCACAGTAGCGACACGTCCACAGATAGAAGTTTGACAGTACTGTGTTTACGGCCGATTTAATGAGCCACAAATAAGATCCAAATAAGTGCGAATAAACAGCACAAAACTACAGCTTTAACTTCTGTTGATGAAGAGTGCAGCCATCTTGAATTCTGAGGCTGGGGTTGTAAACCATGTCCTTCACAGAAGTTCAGGTGTTAAGGAGGACAAATGATTAAGATCTTTGTTATTATGATAGAAGCGATGTGAAATATGTTCTTTAAGTCAGGGATCACTACCTTTAGCTAAACCTAGTGCTTAATGATTTTTCTGGGAAGGTGAATACTTTCCATGTATGAAGTTTTTGACAAACATTCATACTATCATTCATCATTTACACCTTTGGCTGTGTTTCACTCCCCAGATGCATCTAGCAGTATGCAGATAATTGGCAATCAGTGTGCTCGTTAGCAGTACACCACACTGTGGTCGAATGCATCATGGGTGAATAAGCACATATTGGACTAATGGTGGCAAATGGACACACAAGGGAATATCTGGATGAACACAGTTCTGAAACTCTATAACCTATGATATGTTTATCTGGCTGTCTGTCTGGCTGTATATGTATCGCTTTCTCTGTAATTCAGTAGCTTTTTAACAATGGACTTACTATAAAATGAACATCTATAGGTTGACTGACGTTTGTTAAGTGTTTGTTGTTATCTGCATAGTTGATGCTTTTAATCTAAATAACTTTAGTAGCTTGTTAATCTAAAATGCATCATTAAAATAGCTATTTATATTAATGCTGCAATCATTTTGAGACAAGGTCTTTACCTTGTATGACACTTGCTTCTTCATGAAACACTCATTAATATTAAGATCAATATTTAATGCTTTTTTTGGTGATTGTGGAAAGTAAGAAACTTGGTGGTGTGTGCGTGTGTGTCTAGTGAATTGGGCCATGTGGTCTTGTGAGGGAAGTGGGGATGTTTGTCCAGCCTGTCAGAGGGAGAGGTGGGGGACAGATCAACCTGCACTCCCTACCAGTGACAGGATGGGGCCACACCCCAGGAATAGAATCATTGCACAGAGGACCCTGTCACCATAGCAACACATCCAGGTCATTCACAATGGAGAGCAAGTTGTTCTCTAGTAGGACTGGGGGGAAGGGATAGGTTGCCTTGATTATAAATCTTAAGTTGCTGGATTCATTAATTTATTTTAAATTAAGCAGCAGCAAATCAATTAAATTAACAACCATGCTGTGGCCTGGCCTTGTTTGTTATAGCGAGTTTTAGTTTGGTCACGTGTGTGTTCTGTGTGAGATTCAGGAAACGCTCGTTTTGTGTTCCCGAGGTATTAGTGCTATTTCAACTTGATCTTGCGTTCTCCTTTTTATGCGCTAGCAGAGCATTACAAAAGAGTGTTGATGGAAATAATTTGTATAGAAATGTAGTGAATTTATAACTATTATTCCCTCATATTTCTATATTCCTGCCAGTTCGTTGTGCAATAGTTGGCAATTTTATGATGCACAATTAATGACAATTTGTTTTGCACACATGTCAAATGCTTGAAAGTGACAAAGCTACATCGTGGCTTTGGCTTGCAGGTTCAGCCGATATTCAGTAGCCTCATACTTCCCAATCGTATATGTAATTTTCTGCAGTCTCCAGACACCCTGAACAGAAGTAGGGATGGGCCGATCCACATTTTTTCAGTTCCGATCCGATAACTGTAACTGATCCGGTAGCTGCTGATACAGATTCTGATACAAGAGTTCTTTTTGCTTTAATATTTTAATATACTAAATATATTCCTACTTTATTTTATAATATTCTATATTATGAATATTTTTAAACTAGTAAATACAGATGGAAAAATGTATGCATATATAACGTACTGTTCCACTTCATTCGTGCATCTTGTTTTAAGCGTTTTTGAGGCACTTGCGGTTCAATCTGAATATCTTGCAAGCGAGTTTACGCAGGTGGCGAATGATTAAAATGCGCCACAATGTCTCTCCTCCTGGCTGCAGCGTCACTTACACTCCGCTGCGCTGGCGACTCCCAAATCACCCGTTACCTTTTTCGTATTTCTTCAACCCCTCAAAACATTGTTTTTACAAAGATTGCAAATCGATTGCTGAGCAACAGCTGTGTAAAAAGCGTAAAATACTTAGATCCGGATCGTCACCCAATCTGATAGACACAAAATTTAGCAAGCTGTGCAATTTTATTGACCGCTCCTTTTCAGGATTATCTGGTATGTATATAAGTTTATATATAAGTTATATATAATTTTACCGCCGCTACTTTTGAAACAGCTCTGCATGCGCTCTCCTGGCCGATCCTGGTCATTTCATCCATGCTGTTTAAATCACTCATAAATAGACGTGTTCGTGAGAGAGTGATTTATTTTGAACTATTTTTTCTTTATAGATACTGCAATAATCACTGCAGAAATGCATTTTTTCCAATATCGTGCAGCCTAATTAGGAAATACTAACTACTACGAGTTATCTAACAACATACAATGCAACATTCAACACTGGGTAATAAAGTGATATGTGGCAGAGCGAAGTACCAATGCGATGTGTGAACAGTGGTTAGAATATAGAGAATGCTGCAGCAGTATTACAAAATTAGCTGCTCCATCGCTTTGGAAGGAGCGCGCGTACATCATTTCATGTCACAGCCTCAAGAGCAGACGGTTTTCTCGCACTGCCCCCTGGTGGACATCCAGTTCTCCAGAAAAAGGTAAACTGCATGCATAATGTTTGCATTGCGTATGCGTCGCCTCGCGTGAAGTATATCGCAGCCCATATGCTCCTCGTACTGCATAGGGTATGTGCATGACGTCACAGCAGGCAGAGTCACTGCGCTCACACCCACCGGTGGCAGCATTAGCGTTCAGCTTGAATGTTGCAAAAAAACGCATCTAAGATGGGAAAGAGCTGTTGTGCGATTGTACAAATAGACTTAACACGAAATAGGGGCTGTCTTTTTAGAGACTGCCAAAACTGAATAAGTAAGTATCATATGACCGATACCCTATCCGTCAAAAAGGTCTGGATCGGCAACGATACCTATCCGAATATCGGATCGGTGCATCTCTAATCAGAAGTATACCCCATAGCTTTTGCTGATGTCATAGACGGGTTGTGATATGCTGCTCTGCTTGACCTACATGCTCTCTGACTGAATGCTGTGTTTCTCTCTCTCTCCTTCACAGTATCCGCGGTTCCTCAAGGGCCCGGCCTCGGACCCATCCCCATGTCCCAGTTTGGCACCATCTCCCGCCAAATCTCGCGCCACAACTCCAGCACTTCGTCTGTGTCCACAGTGTCCGCCACGGGCACGTACCGCCGCGCGCCCTCTGTTTCGTCGCAGTTCTCGCTGCCTCAGCCGCATGTCAATGGTGGCCCCGTTTACCCTCCAAACTCAAGTAAGACCCCTCCCCCACCATCCAATGCATACTACAGGATTCCTTTGTAGTAGGCTGAGCCCCTCTCCAGACATGAAAAGTTCAGGTCCAGAAAGTACAAATCCAGACCAAGATTTTGTTTCAACCAACCAGTTGAGTACTCATTGAATGTGACTCTTTATGCTCAACTGGTTGGTTGAAACAAAATCTTGGTCTGGATTCATACTTTCTGGACCTGAACTTTCCACCTGTGCCTTTCTCCATAGCTGCATGCACATTTACTTGGCATACTTAGGGATGCACCGATACCACTTTTTCTGTCCCGATACCGATACCTGGTATTTGGGTATCAGCCGATACAGAGTACTGATCCGATACCAGTGTTTCATTAATAAGCACTGTTTGGTTTTCTATATTAATGAACAAAGGTACACCCAGGTGTACTTATATTGGTTATTGAAACCAAATTGTTATTTATATCTAATATGAAATATGTTTAGTTGTTTAATGTTAGATATAAATAACGCTTCAGTTTTGTTTTCTCTTGCTTCTCCAGAATTTGCACTAAAGTTCATACATTTTCATACATGTAAGCAGTTGATCACTTTAAGCGATTTACCGGGCCACGAGAACTGTGACCGGTCCTCTTGGCCATGATCGTTTTTTTCTTTTTATAGGAGCAGAAAAAGCGTATACCCCGGTGTACTTATATTGGTGATTGAAACTGAAGCGTTATTTATATCTAACATTAAATATGTTTAGTTATTTAATGTTAGATATAAGTAACCAATTCGTTTCATTTTCTCTCGCCTCTCCAATACTTGCTCTCAAGCTTGTTGTTTCGGTCGTTCTCTGCTAGCATTAGTAAACTCCACATACTCTGCGCTATGGTGTGTCTTTAGATGTCTGATCTAATTGCTTGTGTTAAATGATGTACTGTCCCTTCTTCCTCTTGACACTTTAGCAGAACAAGCCGTACAGTCTGACAAAATACCACGGCTTTGAATTTTAATGTAATGTAGCAATGATGAGTGGTATCGGTTCTTGGTATCGGTCAATATTTACGAGTACGAGTATGCGTATTTGACCGCAGTATCGGCCCGATACCCGATGCCGGTATCGGTGCATCCACAGTATATTGCCTTCATGTGAGTCTCGTTCTTCATAAAGAGAGCTTTATCTAACAAATGTCATAGCATTTAGGTGCTAGTGCTTGTCTCACTACAAATCGAGTATTACATTTTCGGTCACATAAGGGTTTAATACAAGGACTGTCTTTTTATAAAAAAAACGAGTAAAGTAGTCACGGATTTGAAGTAATGTCAGCTATTAGGATCCACTTCCCTCCCAATTTGATTTGTATTCCCAGTATACCAAAGATTTAACTGTCTGTCTAGGAGAGGGTCGAGACTGATGCTGACACTTGAATGCATAATTAGTGCGATAACAGCAACAGAAAAAATAATGACAGCTGTTCTCGTCTTATGTTCTGTACATTGTGTTTGTTCAGAATACGACTGAAGACACTAGCTTTCGATGAGGCAAACCGGGACCATAAAGACTTCACTCTCTGACATCAGCAGAATCCGAATCGCTTCTACTCACCACAAAAGTTAACAGGAGTGTTCGGGAAGCATCTCCTGGTGGTGCTGGTCACACATGGAAACTTGCATGCCCTCAGGTTCTCATGTGTCAATTAGAGGGATATAAATGAATAGATGAAAAAAAAGAATGTGAACCTGAGCATGAATAGACAGATTTGTTGTTCTGGAGCTATGTCTGTTTGTGTGAGATTAGGTGAGAGGTTTGAAAGAAGATGCTAGGAGCAGAGTTAACCGTTTCTTGTTTGAGTCAGTGGGGGTGTTGGGGAGGGTCACTTGTTCGTGATGTGTATAGCCTAGGGAAAGAAAGACCTGAAGGCATTTATTTTATATTTTTTTAGCCCCCAGGCTTCTGCCAGAGGGTAGAGAGCAGCCGAGATCATGCTGCAGATGCCCAGCTGAATATCGGTTTTGGCTGAAGTAGAAGGCTGGACATGCAGAGCATAGCTTATCTCTTACAAGTTTGGTCACACCGAAACTGGTTAACCGGATTAGGTCTTCCATAATGACTGAAAAATGAACGTGAATGCTCCTTTCCAGTGGACACTTTGGCAATCAATACTCAGATCTTGTCTGTAATGTTCATGAATGTGTGTCAGGAAATGGCTATTTAATATCTGTTTATTTGTTTTGCTCAGTGTGTCCAAGGTTCACTGCCTCTGTATTCTTCCCTCTGTGGTTTTCTTTCTTGTGATTTACCCTTGCATTCGTCTGTAGCCCTTTGATCCTCGTTTAGCTGGTCGGTTGTTTGTTTAAATCCCTCCCTCAGACTTATGCGTCTCTGTTTTCAGTGTCTGTTGCTCCCCCTCCACCTCCCATGCCTCAGCTGACTCCCCAGATACCCCTCACAGGCTTTGTGGCGAGGGTTCAGGAGAACAGTAAGTCCACATCGATGCCACTTAGCATGACGCAAGTAGTGCCACCTAGCTGTGTCTGAGGGGAATGCCGCCCACGAGGCCTGTCCCTGGGTTAGCAGACGCTGCTCTCCCTGTTCATACTCTGTAGTTCTGTCTGCATTGTGTCTTGTCTCTAACATTACCACTGTTGCCAATGGCAGGTAAATTACCCACAAGCCCACACAATTATCTGTAGACTGGAAAATATCCCTTCGTTTTTGGCCCAAATTAATAATGGTTATACATGTGTTTGAACATCCCAATAGTATCACTAGGATGAGAGCAGTCCAAGATTAACCCCTGGGGGTGGTCTCTGCTGTTAACTTTCGTTGATACGAAGGACCGCATAGCAGTTGGTAAACCATGGTAGCTGATTATCGTTACCCATAAGGCTGTGGGGCACTGGGCGATCCCTGAGTGTCTGCATGCAGACTCGCTGTCGCTCTCCATGCCTTTACCCCTGCTCCAAAGCTCTGGCCGCCGTGTCTTTCTGTTCCAGTAACAGATAACCCCGCCCCGCCTCCGCCACCTCCCCCTGAAGATGCGCTGTTGTTCGATGACTCGCCGCCACCCCCTCCCCCGCCTGTTGACTACGAAGACGAGGACACAGCGCTGGTGCACTACAGCGACCCCTATGCTGACGGGGACCCCCACTGGGCCCCTAAGAACTACCTGGAGAAGGGTAAGGGCCAACAGGTCAAGCAAGCATACGATGGTGTGCAAAGGTCTTTGGCAGCCAAAGAAAATCATTATGCTATTATGCCTGTAAAAGTGTCAGTTTAGCCTTTTCAAAACTTCTGCTAAATTCACCCCAATATCTGCAGCAACCGTCCAATGTACCCATGTGATTTTGACTGGACCACTAGCACGCCTCGTACAACAAATCGAAATCTCATTGACTTTTTTGACTAATTAAATTAATTAAGTGAGCAGGGGGAAAATTTAATAAAAACATGGAATAGCTGAGGTGCCCCTGAGGAGGGGTTTGGGAACTGAAGCGGCGTTCGTCTAGCCATCCAGCAGGATATCAGTAACTTTTTGGAGAGTGTTTATTGTGTTACTGTGAATTTGCATATGTTTTAATGTTAAATTGTGTTTTTTGTTCTGTGCAAAAGTGCACTTAGTACCCAGATAAATAGATTTAAACATTTCTTTTGACTGCCTAAGACTTCTTCACAGTACTGTTTATATGAGAAAGCTGCACCTTGACTCTCACGCCCTTTATGATGACTGTGGCTCTGTGTGACTATAAATAGGTGGAGTTGTCATTTAAACAGGAGATGGGACTGTATCCAGACAGAAGACCCTTTTTTTGCAGATATGAACTTGGTTTTTGACTGGTCCTACCAAGTAATAATCTTTTTTTTATGTTTTGCATCCAGTTGTTGCAATTTATGACTACACAAAGGACAAAGACGACGAGCTGTCTTTTATGGAGGGTGCTATCATCTACATCATCAAGAAGAACGATGACGGTTGGTTTGAGGGTGTCTGCAATGGCGTGACGGGCCTGTTTCCGGGAAACTACGTGGAGTCCATCATGCATTACGCAGATTAATGGGACAGCGTTCGGCTGGAACCTTCCGGTGGACTAAAGAATCACACCTACCGTTAAAGGATAGATTAGAGGATGAGTGTGTCCAAGACCGGATTAATATAAGAGTGACAACCTGCTTACTTCTGTGGTAATTTGTCATGTGACTAAATGCTATATACTGTGAGCAGTAGGTAGTATAATACTGTGTGCCTGTGGATTATGCTGAGCAGGTATGTCATATGCAACATGTCAAGGATTGCTTTTTAAAATTCATTTCTTATTTTTTTAATCAGATTTTAAACTGTGCCATTTGTCATCTACAGCAATTCACTTAACAGAAGGCCAGACTTCTGTATGTGAAATACAAATCATTTTTTTTTTTTTCGTCAAAACTACTGGTCCACTTATGAAATGTATTTATCTTGCTTAAGTCATGTGTATTCAGTTTAGAAGACATTCTAGGCTCTTAATCCATTAGGCTTCCAGGATGTTGTAATATTTACAGTGAGCACTCACTTTTTTGTTGCCCCCAAGAATGTCTTATGCTGTAATTCTATATTTATATAGCTTTTTGCAGAGTCGTGAGTCTCCTAGTGTTTATGTTCATTCTGACACTTGTTTTGGACCAATCCAAAATCACACTGCATCATCATGTTTCTCCAGCAAAGGACAGCTTCTGTAATGGTCTTTACAGTGTATCAAATGTTCCGTAGCTCCGCTGACACTGGTTTTTCAACATTCTGAAATGTAAATATAGGCCATACGTAAAGGGTCCTCTAAATGGTTAACCTCTACTCCGTTTAGTCTTTGAGCATGCTGGCTGAAAGAATGGCCATATCGATTCGTTAGTACAAAATGCTAGGTGATCATGCTGTCTTGCTCTGTGTTTCATAAGTGAGGCAATGGGGCTGTTTTGCATTTGTATGCGATTTAATGAGTTAATGAGTTTGATTCACATCATGGCCATGTAGTCACTGTCATTGTGTATTTTTAGTTCAAACATTCTGTACCTTTTTCAGATTTCCAGCTGTTTTTAAACCTTTGGGAATATCTCTCTTTTTCTGTAGCGCATTCTCTCCCGTTTGACTCTTAAGGCAATCAACCCCAAGGAACTAGTATGTGTCTTGACCATAAATGTAAAAAGAAAAAAAAAAATCAGGATTTTACAGCTAACGTTGTTGCCTTGATAATTTTTGTCTGTTTTGTTACATTCGCAGTTAAAGGTATTCTGTAACATTTCGTTCTGTAATGGTGAGGGAACTCAATATTGTCACCATCTTTAATTTGTACATGTATGTACAGTCTTTTATAATAAATCATTCTCCTATATGTGAATTGTCGTAATGGTGCCTGAAGATAACCAGTGACACAGTTGTGTGGTGTATCAAAGCCTCAATCTAAGATGCAACCACAGCAACGTCTGGACTCCATAGGGTTTATTCCAAATCAGTTATTTGAATTAAATTTACATGGTTCCCTTCCCAACACCATTGGTCCAAAGTTCTTAATTTAAGAAGACTTAATAAGGGTGACCACTATTTGGCAGGTATTCGTACTATAAAGCCAGAATGGATGGAAAAAGGCACAATGCAACAAGAGACTAAATGAACTTTTATGGATTATAGCAGTGTTTCTCAACCTGATCTTTGGGGACCCTCAGACGGTCCACATTTTTGCTCCCTCCCAGCTTTCTGGTTGGGAAACATGATAATGCTATTATCCTAACCAGGGTATATCTTGAGCCCTATGCTTCCTGGGATAGGCTCCACCCCCCCCCCCCTCGGCCTGTAATACAGGATGGATTATATGGATGGATTGTATTGTTAATATAGAAGTTTATCATTACACCTTTGCAATTTTAAGTGTCATCTCACATACCAAAATGAAACTGTCAAGCCAAGTGTAAAAATACTTCAGAAATGATGTCTAAATGTATTTTTTATTTTTTTGTCAAATTTCAAAGTCTCAACATTATTTCCCAAAACTTTTGAATGCCGTAATGGTGTGCTGTGCAGGTATTAACTATTATTTTCATTACTGTTTGTATGATGTTCTTATGGCCAATGTTTGACATATTCAGCCATTTTTCATGTTCCTTAATACATTTCCGTATAAACTCAGTAAGCACAGCCTTTGTAAATACAGTCAAATAAATTCAGTCCAACTTGGTATATTTCTTAAGTACTTCAAAAGGTAGTGATTAATATTTGAAGGGGACTCACCCCTCCAGGATTGATTTCTGGCCTTGGCTCTGTGGATGCAGAGCATGCATGTTCTTCCTGGGATTCTAATGCTTTAGTCTGGGAACTTTGGGTGGCTCCCGTAGTCCATAAACATGCAGTTACATGGGTGGCTCTACATCAACTTGGCAGTCCACTTGGGCATCCTCCTGCCCTGTCCTGATGACCATATGGACTTTCAGGTCCTCTGGGATAATAGGTCCTTGATCCTCATCATAGGGTTGGTGCGATGCCTAGAGTATACCAAGTTCAGCCTGTGTGCTGAATGCCAATTTACAGTCAGCCCACACATGGTCATTGGAAAGGCCGCACCAAGATAAACAGCTACATGGGATTTCCATCATTCCACCCAGTACTGACCGGAAAGTCCAGCCAGTGAGAGGACAGACGCAGGGACATAAATGGATATTGCCAATAGGTGCTGGCACTTTGGATGAATTTCATACCAACATTACGCCACTTCTAGGCCTCTTGGCATTGACTGTGTTCTTATCTGAAGCTTGGGTCACCAAAGGTTTAAGTAATCTTCCTGCTGGCCACCTCTACACTAAGGCAGTTGCAATGATGTTTCTCCAACCTGAGATAAGTGTTCACTACTTCCTTTGCTACCAGCTTGAAACTCCTCAATCAAGGCCCACCCTGGTCCAACATATGTTACGTTACTGGGATTCCTGGGACAACCACAGGCATGGAGAACAGAGAAATCTCCTGCAAAGAGGTGTACGTCGAATGGAGATGGATGCAGGTTTTAGCATGTTGTGAAAGACCTAAATCAATGACCTCATACTGGGATATCTGTTACTGTAGCCATGGATGCCAGTAAATGGGGCTGAGGGCAGTACTGTTCCGGGAAGGCCCAGACCTGGAACTACTCAGTCACCTTGTGGGAGCTTCTGAATGTCCGGTGAAACGTCCCAGACCACATCTGGGCCTATATTTGCCCTCTGCCGCAAATCCCGCTTCACTTACCACGCTCTTCAGCTTCATGGAGCCCAAAGTGCAGGCGGAAACGTGACCTTAAAATGCTGATAACTGCAGAAACTGCATTCAGGTGCGAGAGCTTGTAAGGACCCCTAATAAGGCTGATGAGGTGACTGAGCAGCTGCCCGATGTCATCCACCAAAGAACGCCAGTAAAAGCTCATCTAAAGCTGTCAGCAGTCCAGGGCTTCTTTTCATGGGATCACTACAGCACCCCTGTGCCCTACATGGACTGGAAAAACAGTGCTGTTCCCATTGGCACTTCCTAGTCCTGTGAAGAGGAATTCTATACAGGCAAAGAAATGGACGACTACCAGCTGAAGTTTGACTGTAGGGAGAGGTGCTTAACACTCAGCTGGCTCCCCTGCACTGCCAAGCAATAACCTAGGGGGACATCAGTACCATCACAGCACCCCTGGCTATCCATTCCTCCAGACATCAGACCCTGTTTCTGTCAAAATCTTGGACCATCGTGCAGGTGTCCAGTATGAGACTTCCTATGACCTTCAGCTACCAGTATAAATACAAACTGCACTGTACTCTGACTGGTAACGGGGTACATCCCTGCACTGACAGTGTAATGGGGCATACTGCTTTAGACTGGCTTCTAACCATCTTGGACCATCTACGGTTGTCTACTGTAATGTTTTTTTTTTAGATCTGTTAAACCTGTATGATCATAATAATATTTATTATTATATGTTAAAATATAATTTTATTGTGATAATATAGAATGTATTACGTAAGGCATGATATTCAAAGTAAATGGTACTACTGTAAAAACAGTATTTTTCTGAATTTGTTCCAGTAACATTCGAACCTTTGTGGTGCAGATCAAATCCTTCCTTACTGGGATTTGCTAAAAAAGCCTAATGGCGTTTGGTCACCGTTCGAAATAAAAACATTTTTTTTAAAAAACTAACACCATTGGTTATCTATTTTTCAACTGAATCTTGTTGGTTGAAACTGGAAATATCATTTATTTGTCATTTATTTTGATTATCAAGTAATTTTGATTATTGGCTTCGCTATAC
>JAAGVU020000078.1:9948909-9985923 GCA_011763525.2 Mormyrus iriodes | reverse complement strand
TGGTTGAAACTGGAAATATCATTTATTTGTCATTTATTTTGATTATCAAGTAATTTTGATTATTGGCTTCGCTATACTGTATATATATATATATATATATATATATATATATATATATATAATATACACACAAACTTATAAAAGAAGTTTCAGTAAGGGTGTTTAGAATTTTTACATCCATTTTATGTTATTCGGGGGGGGGGAGGTGGGGGTTAGTGGAGATGGAGGTCAAATCAGGTGAGGAGCACATTTGTTCCCTGCACCTGTGATGTGTCACCTTTATCAGCACTAAATGTGACCAGTCACTAATGGTTGATTCCACACATTATTGTAGCCCTACACACTCCAAGATTGACAGGCAACCAGCTGTATAACACAGATTCAGCAAATACACACTTACAACCACAGTTACTGCACCTGGATAGAGAAGTCAGGCTGATGTGGAGACTGGTTCTTCACCCATGGCAGATTTCTGCAGAATGCTGGCAAAATCAGGGAGTGCTGTTAGCGGACCAGGGTCCCAGTATTCCCAGTTGGAGTCATACACCACCAATAACAGTAACCAGTACCAAGTGAAGTGTTCTAGCATATTGTGGAGCCCTGGTGCTATTGTGAGGGAGTGTCGCATTGCTCCTGTGGGGCTGGGACACTTTCTGGTGTATCCTCATGCTTGTTATGTATCCAGTGTAATATTTCATCATGACACTGAACTCAGCTGTGTGGTGGGGATGTAATGTACCAGTCAAAAGTTTGGACATGCCAAGCTGCCCAGTGAACGTGATAGTGTCGCATCACATGGCGTGGCCACCTGACCTAAATTCGTTTGGAGGAGTTTGACCAGAGAGTGAAGGAAAAGCGGCCAATGAGAGCTCAGCATATATGTGGGACCTCCTTTAGGACAGCTGGAAAAGCATCTCAGGAGGCCTCCCCATGAAAATGGCATAGAGAAGAGAGCAGGGTCAGCCAGTCCCTGGAGCAATTGGGGTTAAGGACCATGTTCAAGGGCCCAATGGTGGGATCACTCTGCCGACCGCGGGATTTGAACTGGCAACCATCTGAGTCCCAACCCACAGAGCTGCCCCCCCATAAATTATTTTTTTCTTTAATACTTATTTGGTCAGTGTGTAATTGCATATATGTTATTTTATAGCGCTGATGTCTTTATAATTATTCTAAAATGTAGAGAATAGTGCAAATAAACCTTTCTAACTTTTGACTGGTGCTGTATATCATTGCCTAGTCACAACAGACACTGCTAGAATTAAATTTAACCACCCGTGACTGATTTAAAGTGCCTCTATTAGAGTGAGACATTTTTTTCCCCGGTATCTGATGTCAATTGAAAATATTTGCTAGGGTAATGACCGCATTTTTCTTTGGTTCCTACAATTGATTATCCTTTGCAGTGCTGACCAAGGTCTGACCCCATAACAGCCCATAAAATACTCCCTTATATTTTATTTCAGCTTCATACAGTGTTTGTAAGGTACAAGTGCATAATGTGAACTTTCTTTATTTAGTATTTCAAGTAACATACACAAAGTTTAATGCAACAGTTCGAAAATTATGTTACTGTAGAGTTTGAGTATGATATTATTGCTCAAGATATTTATATTAATATTATTTATTCTGTTATATTGCTAATGTACCTTCTCTTATTAAAAACATCACTATGCGGTATATACACTGTAAATATATTCCTTTTAAATATAGTGCATTACAAGGGGACTACATTTAATTATAAAATGGAAATGTATGCATATATATATATATATAGAGAGAGAGAGAGAGAGAGAGAGAGAGAAATGCTTCATGACAGTTTTCATCATTTGCTGCACCTTTGATTCATAGATTGTCACATTGTAGCAGAGGATGTAATATGGTGGTCAGCTTATAATGGCCATTTAATTGAATTGCTAGCTTGTTTCCCTTTTCATGGCCTTTGACTTCTCTTTACATCACAGTGCCAGTACTAGTAGACAATGCGCCTACAGGTGTGGTTCTTTTGGGGGGAGTGGGGGGCATTTTTCTTTGGCGAGCCACAGATATGGTTTTTGGTGCCTCTGCCCTTGAGCTCAGCAGATGCACAGATGGGGGAGGTGGGATAAAGTCTGGAGGCGGGTCAAGGTCATCCAAAGCTGCAGGGGGCCCCATGCTGTTCGATAGCTGGCTGTATGAGATGTCCGTGAAGCGGTGGGCAGTGGGAGTAGGTGGAGGTGGAGGCAGAGTGGGATCAGGTGGTGGGGGGGGTAAGATTTCTTCTGCGGCAAGAGCGGGGAGCACATACGAATCTCCTTTCCTATTGCCGTCACACTGTCAAAATACACAATAGACTTTTAAGACAACTTTTTTGTAGTTGCTATTAAAAATATTATTCAAAGGTTTTTAAATTATTTGTACACCACCTAACCAGGAGAATAAGATGGATGGATGGATGATCAATGTCTTATAGAAATTTGGATTTTAAATATGTGTTACTGTACCATATTGAATAAGCTGTGTGGAAGATGTATGGATATTTGTTTTTACACATGAAGATGAATCAGTGTTTGTTCTGGTCGCTCATTTTGTTCATAAGTGTGACATATACCCCTAGCATCAAGGAGCCCTGCTTTGCACACTCATGCAGCTAAAGCAGACGCCAGGTGTATGTAGTCCGGCTGTTTTTCGCTTGCAGTAAATTTTCCTGCATGTTACTGTGTTGGAAAAATGGAGAGAAGTGTGTGCATGTCTCAACAGAGTTAGGGTTATGGCAACATTTATTAAATCAGATGAAATATGTGCTCAGATGATGGAAACAGCCTCACACGGAACCAAAGGGCCATTCTCGGTTCTGCCTAGGGCTTCCTATTCCAAATATTCAAACATACAAACTGTTACCTTAGGGCAGATCTAAGTGACATAGCTTTGTTATTCTGAGATAAACGCATTTGTCCTTCATACCTTCTTTGAGGATTCATTGGAGAGTGTGGTGACAGGCTTCAGCTGGGAAACTGTTCCATTACCAGCTACTTTGGCACATGAAGGAAAGAGAGCCATACACCAGTTACATTCTGTATTAGTTACATATGATCTAATTTCCCAGCAATCATAGCTCTTCCAACCCTACCTTACTATTTGCATTAGGCATATTCAATATGTACTTCATAAACAACACTATCATGTCCACGTTTTTCATTGTGCCACTGAAATATATTTTAAACTGAATTTCTTTCCATTTTTAAGGAATTTCTCTTGGATTCAGTTAGATTTTGTGTTGTTTTTATTGATGGGTGCCGGCTGCAAAGTCAACGCTCAGGACGGCACTCACTGTTTGGGCTTCTGGTCTGCGCTGATTGATTGGAAGCAACGCGGTTTGTCCAGCTGCTATAGGAGCCTGTTGTTCTACTAAGGGCAGCCTTGTGGTTGTCGTACAGTGTCACTCCATACTGAAGGGCAAAAAAAAAAAACATAAATTTAAGCTAATTAATTTGATGAGCTGGTGGTAAGATATAATGAATACATGGATTGGCTGAGGTGCCCCTGAAGAGAGGTTTGGGAACTGAAGCGGTGTTCATCTAGCCATCCAACAAGAATTCAGAGCAGAAGAAGTTATCGGTATTTTTTGTTGTGTTACCATTCATTTGCATATATTATAATATTAAATATTGTTTTTTTAAAGCAAATATGCACTTGCTGCCCAGGTAAATAGCTTTAAACATTTCTTTGATTGCCTAAGACTTTTGCACAATAATACAAAGTCTAATGTTTACTTTCATGATGGGTGAAAATGATTCACTTGGACGGAGGCTCACTTTTGCAATGCGAATGGAGGTCACCCACAAGAGCAGCGATGCTTTGTCATCACAGCAGAGGTACTTGATGTAGTTGGACTCTTTCTGGATCTGTGGATGCTGCTTGCAGAAGTGGTCAGTCACATCATAGACGCCATGTTCCACGATGATGTTTCATGGAAAGAAAGAAATTTGGGAATCATACCGGGGAAACTGTTAACCCAAAATGGTAAATATCAGTACGAAATTCCAAAGGGGTCTTTAAAGGTTCATATCAATATGAAATAAAAACCATCTTTACAGTACTCTTTATTGCAATACGCAATGTAGATCCTCACCACAGTGCAATAACCCTAGCTCAGTACACAGCACAGTACAGTCCAAATTACCTTGCACTGCACTTTCTCAGTTGTAATACCAGATGGCAGTATGACCACAGATAGTGTGTCACTACATAATTCATAATTACTTTCATCAATGAAAATTTGGCTTAGTTTAATTATTAGCAAAGTAGGAAATAGCCCTGTGAACTGTACACTACTTAACTCTAAGACTTCTTAACAGTGTGTATTTAAGGCACGGCCTCTCGTTTAAATTTGCCAGACTCGATACGATCTGAGATCTCAAAACAAAAGAAGAAGAGAGAATTTCACATCCCTAAAACGCCAACACAGCTTGCTGACCCTTTCGCTCATGGTGCAGCAGGCTCTGAAAACATGGCCGGGTTGCTGGCAAACAAAAACTATACCCAAGCAGTGAGCAAAAAATCAGTTCCGTCTTTTAGTTTTATTCGTGTGATTCATGCAACGCTTAAATAAAACCATACCAATTCATACGTTAAAATCTATTTATTTACCCATATCGATATTTACTGAGAATAAATTAGAGACTTGGAGCCTTTTCTGTATAAGCTGAATACTGGAATACACTATAATACAGTCACCTATACGTAGCCTTTAAAGCCAAATTAAAATATTAGATGTAAAAGTAAATCTTTTTTGGCAAATTCATTACAGTTTTCCCTGATTGCTTTAGAGCATTTCTCCAATGACAATTAACATTTGCAAAACAACAAGTGTGATCCCCACACTAAAATGTCGGTTCTGCACAGCAGAACATCATTTCTCGTTGCTTGGCACAAATGCATTTATATGCAAATTGTTTTGTACAATTGTCACCATTTGGCACAATTTTCAGTTCCTTTAATCTTGCTGGTCAAAATAGATGATGTAGTTTCCCATTGTAAAAATTATGCAATAATTCTACACCCAAAACTATATATGTATGTGATCATTGTGTTTTTGGTTCCAACAATACATGCTTTGGTCCTCATTATGATTTTCTTGTATTGCTGTTATACATGTACATACATGTTTTTGTGTTATACAGCGCTGTGCGACTTTTTTTGTTTGCTATTGTACTGTCTCTTGAGATCTGAGGAAGTTATTTGTGCATGCATGCGAGTGCTTTCTCTTGCCAATTAAATTTACATACTGTAATGTAGAGATGCTGATATTGTGATGGGGGCAGTTTGCACTAAAGCATCTCTGGTGAGAAACCCGTGTGAGGAGGAGAAAACAGTTTAACACCATCCTTAAAAAGCCGGAAGGCGTGGCCTTTATTGTTACTCATGAGTAATTACTGCTGCGAGGGTTAAAACTATTTTCTTAATAGGTACTTTTATTCTGAAAGATCTGCTTTAGCCTGTATTTCTCCTAGGCTACTGGCTACCACAGGTACAATTACAAAACTAAAATGTTCCTTTTAAAAAACAAAAATAGATATTTTCCGGTACTCCAACCAATGAAAGAGAGTATATTAATGGTGTACCTTGAGGACAAAGCAGAAATCAGTTGGGGCCTTGTGCTTGTTTTTGTAGTCCATTCCATAATAGACATTCACATTGCCAAACTGTATGAAGCTTGCCAGGTCACACGACGTCTGCAACGTAAAATGAAATCAATTAAACTTCTGCTGGCAATCTCAGAATTTTGAATGCATTATATGAGCTTTCTGACCTTTGTCTTTCCTTTTGGCACATAGTAAATTCCAGAAGCGCGTAGCAGGAAATAACGCTGTTTCCAAGACTTCTTGCCATCTTCTTTTAAGTAGAGGATACCCTCAAGGTCGGGCACAATGACAGAAGACCCACAGAAATTTTCCTGTGGTTGAAGGTGAGCACCAGGGTCAGAAAGAGAAATTCTCAGCCAGACTAAACACCATAACAATGTTCGTCTTGGCGGAAATACAGCTTTGGATCAAGCACCTTCAATCAATCACCTGAGGGACTCTGAATTATATGCAAATCCACAGTTTCATTATCTGAAACCATGCTGAACAAGGGTGTGTGAGTGCAGGCGTGCGTCACTCACTGTCAAGAGAACTTCTTTTTCTTTCTGGTTCACATCTTTTAAAATTTGTTTGTCCTTTTTCCAAAGATAGAAATTCTGTATGGATAGAGTCAGCAAAAGGAAGAAGTGATGGAAAGTCTATACCGCAGCTTGAGCAAGAAACAGGAATTACAGTATCTCAATACGCTCAGGCCTGCGACTGTGAATGTGCGACTACCTTTCTGAGTCCATGTTAAACCACAGACCGGCTTTCCATACAAATTTTGTATGAATTTACTAATAAGTCAACAAACTGAATTTGCAAATAGGGTGTGTTTCCAATAGAGATATAGGAATAATACTTGCTATTTATCATCCTGCAAGATTAAGGTCCATGTCTTGTACTTCGACATGCAGCCGACTTTCCATGTGTTAGTAGGTGTGAAAGAGCTAATTATCATGTCCGACATTTGTGCTAATTTGTGGATTTTGTTTTCATTGCAATTTTGTGAGTTACTTGTTTTTAGGCTCGCCACAAAAACCACCTGAAGCGAACTTAAAAACGTCTTTTACGATATTTGAGGGTTTTTTTTCGAAATTTGAATGTTTTTCAGCTCACATCCTCAATATGCACTAAATGTAGGTCAAAGGAAATGCCAATATTGTTGGTTTTCGTCTCCAAAATATGATTTTATAATCTGTATTCATTTTTTGTCAAAAATATATTTTCTTATGATCCTTTGTTTGCTCTATTTATCTATTCAATTTGCATAAACTTAAATAATGTAAAATAATGCATCCATATGTCTGTTTTAGACGTCTACACTATTATACAGAAGTGAGTCCTCGTACCTCTCTGTTAATACACAAGCAAAATTTCTGTCCTACAATCTGTCACACATTACCTTTACAAAAGAAATGTATCATCTCTATAAATGAAGGCTTTTTGTAGCTCATGGAATGAAGGTTTTACATCTAGACTTTCTAAATACTACAGTATTCAGGCGTTTCCGTGATGGTCGTCGTCTCATTTCTGTTTTTCTTGAGCGTAAATACCTGGGGATCTTTAAAGACAGCATATTTATCTTGTCTCTCGAGAAAAAGAATTTTGTTTTCACTGTCACGAGTCCACGCAGACAGCCCCTCCACCAGGAACTCATGATCTTCTAATACTCGTTCTGGCAGAAGAGACTGCAATTAGGTTACGAGGTATGAAAATATCCGAGCAGGTGTTACTGTAATTTCCAGTGCTGGCTGAGAAATCGCTCGTCTGAACTGCATTAGTGTGCAGGTGCCTGAGTAGAAGGCGAGGCAATAATATGCCACATAATCAGATTATAATTCATATGGTAACATCTCTTTGAGGAAAGAGTTGATCAGGTTGCCATAGATAGGCAATGTATACGCAATACTCATCCATACAACTCAGACATGGAATCAACTTATCATTCTAGGTCAGTGTTTCCCAATCTGTTCCTCGGGGGCCCACAGCTGGTCTACATTTTTGCTCCCTCTGAGCTCCCTGCCAGATAGTCTACATTTTTATATTATATTTTTATATTAAAACATGGAGTGTCTGTGGGTCCTCGAGGACTGGATTGAGAAACAATGCTCTAGGTTTTTGACTGAAAAGTCAGACATAGTCTATTTAAACACACCCCCCCACCACCCTATAAAATGTGGAACGCCATGGCCTCCGTGCAGCCTGCCAGCTCCCACTCAGGGTCTCACCGATCTGCAGACTAGGGTTAGTCTCATACAGGGTCCAGTCGACGCCGGCCTGGCGGTGTGTTTTCTCCAACAGGCTGTCCACCACGTCACGGACCGTCTGTTTCTCGTCCACCATCAGTGCCTTGGAGCTGCCATCGTTCATGACCACCTTAATGATCAGCTGCAGAGAGCGGAGCTGATGTTCAGCACCCCCTGTACCTCTCTGAGTGAGTACTGTAAGAGTGGCTCCTACATAACAAACTACAGTTCTTACTGGCTAATCAGCATTTTGACCAAGCTGGCAAGTGTAGCTGAAGGATTTTTATTTGAAAATTTACATTTATAAAGTGCTGGTGGCGCCATGACTCAGTTGGGTCACTGTTGCCTGACACCACTAGGGAAGGGGGTTTTAAACCCCGCCCTCCAGGTGTATGGAGTTGTGGAGCATGTTCACTACATCTTTCACTAGTTTCCTTCCATAGTCCAAATACATGCAGTCAGGTGACTTTGCCCATAGTGCATGTTATTGCACGTGCCCTTCAACGGACTGGCATCCCATCATGGGTGTAGCCCTACCTTGTGCCTCCAGGCTCTGCCCACAAGCCATTGCTGAATAAGCAGTTGGAATCTAAATGGATCTAAATGATCCAGTTACATCTCATTCAATTCTGATCTTTTTCAACCAAAGCCCAATCAAAATCGAGTTAAAAACGAATCAACAAATGAACCGCATCCCATTTGCATGTAGCTTCTTGCCGTCACGCCGTTACCTTTTTAATTTTGGCTTCTTTCAGCTTCTCCAACGCGAGCTTAATTTTGTCAACCTTATCCTTTGCTTCAGTTTCTTCCTGAGAAAACAAAGGAGTGAAATGAATGACCTGAGGTGGGTGGGAATTTCCTGCTTCTAGAGACACACGCTAGGCAAACCGGTGATGAAATGTAGTGTGACAGGTGCAAATGCCCCCCGCTGGTGAGTTACCGGCAGTGGTGGTTTGGAAAGCTGAGAAAGGGGTGACTCTGATGGCATGATGTCACCCAGAGATGGCGGGGCAGGACTGGGTGCCTCCTCTTGTGATGGCACATGGATGCTTTGATCTGCTGTCATTCTCTCCTCCACCTGGCCCAGGTCAGCAACCAGGTCGGCCATAAGGGAATCCAAATCATTGTCTGCTAGGTTGTTCAGGGAGACGAAGACTGAGGTGGAGGGTGCTAGGAAAAGAATGAATAAATCAGTAAAAATAAATGATCTGCTCCCGATAATAACACAGAGAGAGTCTTCAATATATTGTACATTTATTTATTTATTATTAAAGGACTATTAAAGGATTATTATTATTACATTAACTTATTGAATTATTATATTTTTATTATTAAACTATATCAGAGATATCTATTTTACTTACCTTTCAAACCTGGAGGATCAAAGACTGGCTCTGGGGGTTCAGTGTCCACTTCTAAGCTCTGCAAAAACCACCAACAGAATGACTAAGAAGCTTATCTGTTCTAAATGTGCCATTTGCATGTGGCCTGTGGTGAATGCTTGCTTGGTTTCCAGCAGCACTTTAGACTGAAAAAAAAAGCTATTATTGGGAAAGGCCCAGGCGTCAGCTTAGCAATTAAGCTAGAAAATGAGGGAAGAATTCTGATCTTGTATTATAATAAAAACAAACATGTTTCCTCTTGAGCAGGAAGACTTACTTGCGTTAGTATGTCTATTTCCCCCAGCAGTTCACTGAACATGGCATCTATGTCTTCCATCTGTTGGAGACAGAGAGGTTAGGAGTGCGCCCCAATTCAGCGTGTTGCCACACCCGCCACACAACGATCCACCTTAGTTTCGGAAACCCGAGTGCAGCCGTGGGGCATCTGCTACCTCGGCACCACACCAGTTCAGATGGAGTGGAACAGTGTGAGCTTTTTTCCAGTGGCTGGAGTGTCAATCCTGCCATCGACCCCTCAATACTCCCTGTAAGTTGGAGGACCTGCTCGCAGGGTTGGATGTAGGATTATGTCATACCCAGAACAAAGCAGCGCAGGTTAAGGGCCTTTCTCAAGGACCCAATGGAGCAGAATCACTCCTGGTATTCAAACCAGCAACCTTCTGATGGCTGGCACAGATCCCTAACCTCAGAGCCACCACTCCACCCACAGGGAGAAATGTTGTTGGAAAATGACATATTAGTCACTTTCTCCAGCCCTAATCTATCGTCCAATTATATAGTGTCTAAGTTAGTCATAAATAGACGCCAGAAACAGGACAGTTAGTTGTGTTGGGTAAGCTACAGGCTTTAGCAGCTGAATTGTAGTGTTCTGCTGTATGCATGAACTGTTTTGGGAATGTTAAGTACGTTTCATGAAACGTGCCAAAGCAATTGAAGAACGCTAAATAGACAGGAAGGTGTCACACACAGACATATATATGTTTTCACACATCACACCACAAAATGAGCATGAGAGAATAGAATGAAATAAGCTCTATCTGCACTAATTGTACAGTATGAATAGACAGACTTGCACGAAATCGATAATACGTGCCATGTAGGGGCATGTTTGTTTCTGGGATCCCTCTCAAAAAGTCACTTTGGGGCCCCTCGCCCCTTCTTCAGATGCTTCAAAAACTAAATAAATACCTAGTGAGTAAAGTCATAAGATTGTAGCTGGATAGCAGAACACGCTGCTTTGGCGTCTTCTAAATAATAAAAATGTAGAAAATGGATGGATGAATGGGTTTATTTAATATTTAGTGCAGTGACTGTTTGTGGCCAACAGGGCATCTGGAACCTTGGGGACAGGTGATAGTATGAGTTGCCAGGTAAAATCAAAGTCTGGCGATAGGAGTGTTTGGACTGAATTTATGAGCAATAGGGCCCAGTATGTCTAGATAAATCGGAATGTTTTTGTCACGTCTTAGTAGACAGTGGGGGTAGGGTGTGTTCCATGGTGTCACTCGACCTTGTGCTGTCCCAGTGACACATGACACCCCTAAATTTACCAATGTGCCCATATCTGCTGAGGCTCCAGTTGCAAAACAATTTGAAACAAACTTTACTGAAGTACACTTTTCATGATTAAAAGCAAAAAAATGCTGTTCTTTCATTATCTGTCTGTCATGAAATGACTAATTATATGTAAATACACACACACACACACACACAAACAAAGGGGGAAGTGATTAAAGTCTAAAAGTAGGGCACTAAAAATAGTAATGACAGCTTTGGTGTGGCAACAGAAGCATGGTTTGGGTGAGGACAGGAAACTGTCCTGTGATATTCTCGTAAATAATTCATACTATCGAATGCTATTAAATCAACATTATCTATCTATCTGTCTGTCTATCATCGCCTGCTTATCCTCTACAGCAGTGTTTCCCAAACTGGTCCTCGGGGACCCCCAGACAGTCCCGATTGTTGCTCCCTCCCAGCTCCTGGTAGCCCCCATTGATGGATGGATGGATGGATGATATAATGATAATATCCTTGTAGTAACTTTAAACAATATCCCTGCTGATTGATAGCATTCATAAAGTGACAAAGTAATTCTAAAAGTGAACCGATACAGACATATGATTATAATAATAGATACTTTATTGAACCCTGTGGGGAAATTCTCTTTTATGCCTCCCCCAGTTTGTTCTCTGCTGGTGAGAGAAAGCTGGCTGCAAAGGGCAGTCATCCATAGCAGTGCCCAGGGAGCTGGGGGTTAAGGGCCTCGCTCCAGGACCTGCAGATGTGTCAAGGCCAGGGCTCGAAGCAGCAACCTTCCGATCAGAGGCACAGAGGCTTAGCCCACTAAGCCACATGCTGCCCTCGATTATTGCAGAGATGCATTTTTTCACTAATTGTTTTCTGATACTGTCATCTCTCTATCCATCCACACCTCTTATCCAAGACACGAACAAGACTTCTGACCAAGTTTAGCAGATTTCACACAAATTATTATTTTGCATAAGGGTCATGGTGAGCCTAGATCCAATCCCAGGAAGCACAGGGCATGAAGTCTAGAATTCCTTCAACAGTTAGACATGCTATTTTTTTGGTAGCAAAACTTCCACAATATTTTGACATGATGATTTCCAGCCCTGTGTCACTATTGTATAACAATGGCCTGAAAGATGCGAGCAATTCATTTAACACTTGTGTATTTTACGTCTTCCGTTGTAAATTCTCGAATCTATAGAATTTAACCTCATTTTGGAAATGGACAGGGGTCACTTCGACCCCCAAAAGACACAGCAGTTAAACCACCTTACTTCGACTACATGTACGAAGCAGCTGTCTATTTGTAAATGAAAAATGATCCAAATTAAAACCACCAAAAACCTACCTTTAATGTGATTCCTTTAGGTCTCCTGCTTAGTCACTTCCAGGGTGGCGTGTGGATATGCGTATTATGAGCACTTCTGTTGGACTGGAAGTGGTGGTGTGTGTGAATTTTTGTTTTTTTTTTAGCTTCCTGTGCTTTGCAGAAACTGTAAACCTGGCTACATGCACAGAAACATGAAATCCACTTTTCTTCTGGGATATATATAACCTTGTAACATTTCCTTTAACATATATCCTGCATCAATTACAAAAAGGAAAATATTCATACTGAAATTTTATTGACAGTTTTTTGCTGGAAGAAAACAAATGAGGAACAAAAGCATCGTCAAGCTTGCTGAAGTTTGAGGAACCCATGCTTGTACCTAAACATTTCTCAGAATGATCAAAATACTTCTGGTAAGTCTGAAGTAGATAGATTTTACTTCCAAATGCTTGACTGAAACTTTCCATATTTTCAGCAGAGTACATGAGGTGCAAATACGTATTATAATGTATTCATACATTATAGACTTAGCTACTAAATATCTCAAACAGAAATGGATGGATGGATATCTCAAACAGAGGTAGGGGACATAAGAACATGTGAGTATACGTTGCCCCCTGGTGGTTGAAATTGAGAACTTATATTATACATATATATATACACATTAACGGCATTCACTCTTGTAAAACTAGACTTAAACAACAACTGTCGGCCAACTAAGTGACTGCCAGCTCGGTTACGCACCTAAAAAACCCTGTTAAAGAAATTTTTAACATTAGTTAAACATTAGTGCAGAGATAAGAAGAGTATGTGTTAATAGGTTTTTTGTTTTTTTTTAATAATATAAACATAAGTTTATATATAAGCTGGTTAGTCTCCAAGGGAACCAGTGTATAGGGAAAAGAGTAGGGGTCCGAGGACTGAACCTTGGGGAACACCTGTGGTCAGTCTCCGTGCGGCTGACTGGGAGCCTAGCCATGCTACCTGAAATGTTTGGCTGAAACCATTTCCATGCTGTTCCTGCTATCTCAAGGTTGGAGAGAGTCTCAAGGAGGATCTGATGGCTGACTGTGTCAAAGGCTGCAGACAGGTCCAGAAGAATCAGAACCAAAGACAAGTTGGCAGATCGAGCTGCAAGAAGTTTTTCGGAGACTGCTAGAAGTGCAGTTTCGGTAGAATGTGCAGCTTTGAATCCGGACTGGTGAGGATCTTGGAGCCCATTCTTAGACAAAAAGATATTAAGTTGATTGTGTGCTGCTCGTTCTAAGATTTTAGATATACTTTATATATATTAAAATATTTATATAGATAGATAGATAGATAGACAGATAGATAGGTAGATAGATAGACATCTTTTTTTTTTCAGCACAACAGCACTTGGGAATTGAGCTTTGTCAGTGATGAACAGGCCCGGTGTCTGGAGGGGACAACCGGGGAAGTTATCCTTGGCCCATCCCGGGTGAGAGGGGTCGGGGGGAGGCAAGAATGACAGTGATCCTCATGCGGGGGGGCGCAAGTTATGCATGCTGGCGCCGGTGATAAATCACATACCAACATATTTGTTGTACTGGAACAAAAGGATTTGAGTTGTGCTGTGGTTTGTTAGATATTGGATATTACCCTATAAAATAAGTTTGCCTTGCTCTGCTCTGGCTGGTAGTATACCATGTTTGTACCACACTCCATCCAGCTTACCTATGAAAAAATGTTTATCGCTTTATATTAGTGACGGTACATTAAACATCTCAGTACAGGACCCTTAGCTTCTGTTAATGCCCTTATGCCCCTGTCAGTACCTATCCAGCCAGAAATCTTCATAGCCTCTCTATGGTAAAATAAGTTATATACTAAACCAGTTATGATAAGGTCATGCCACTAACTCAAGATACCGTTTTCTAGACTCACATGACACCATGCACATCAAAGGTTAAGCCCTGTAACTAAAGTTTAATACTATTTTTGTATGATCATACACAGTATATGATGTACTGTGACCTTCACCATTTGAAGAAGCCAGTCGCTGGATGGATTATTTATAATATAATCATGTATGTCAAATCTGATGGTTGAATGCACGATTATTATAAAGTACTGCTATTCCTCTGGACTTTAGGCCATACAAACTCCATATATGAGCTCTGTATATGGGAAGCAGTCATTGGTGGAGAGACGTTTTTAATGCACACTTTATGTAGGGTACAGAGGGATGAGGCTGATATGAATGAGGCTAGACAGAAGACGGCGGAACTGAGACTGTAGCGCAGGGGATGTGGGGAGAGGGAGAGGGGATGGGTGATTCTACTACCTGAATGTACTTCAATATTTTTTTTTTCTTTTTCTGCACGTTAAATTGAATTATTTTCTGCTGTTTGTGCGGGCTGGCATCCAGGAGTGCATGTTTGTCCCCAGCTTCAGTCTCCCAGGGGAGATCACAGACGTAGGTGGAGGTGAGAGATCCGGTGCCATATGGCAGGGCTGCTCTGAGAAGGTGGCCAACTTGTTCAGGAGGACAGTGAGAACAGGCAACTGCAAGATCTGCCTTCTTTGATGTCTGTCTACTGGCAGGATTGCGCCAAGCAACAGGATTTAGCCTTCTGTTTGAGACCTTTCAGCGAGTGCAATGTGACTGAGGTCAAATTCCAAATGACGAGAAGAAAGCAAACAAGTGACAGCCTCGCAACTGCAAACTTATCTGGATTCTCGAAATGCACTTTTCGTTTCATTCCGGCTAATCAGAAATACACACAGATGTGTTCTTTTGGCACCTGTGGTTGATTAACAAAGGGCGAAAACACGAGGTAACTATGACAATTAACAGGCGCGGCTAAACAGCAGCCCTGCCTGCGGGAAACATCGGGGAAAAAGATCGGTAGGGTGGGGCTGGACGTGACAGACCCCCCCCCCCCCCCCACCACCCCCCCCCCGGGTGCGGCAAACGGCGCAGGGGGGACCGGTGGGGGGGAAGACAAGACGGGCACATGGGGTCAGGACATCAGGCGAGGACCCAGACGAAGGACACGGGCAGGACAAGATGGCAGACACCAAACAGAAGACCTGGGGAAAAAACCAGAACAGAACCCAAACCAAAACAGACCATGGGACAAAGATGGACACCAACTGAAGAACCCAACAGGACAAGGAGGGACTATGGACAAGACGCTACTGGACGAGATGGACAGGCAAAAGGACCACAAAGACAAAACCTAAGACACTGGACGGGACGGGACAAGACTGGGGCAAGATCAGGGACCACGGGGGACGAACACTGAGGACACCAGATGACTAAACAGGATCGACAAGCAGACGAACAACAGTTGAACACCAACAGACAGGTGAGATAGAAGGTCCTGGGAAATGGGCCCCAGTTGGGGAAACAAACGAAGGAAATCCAGGGGTGTTGGAAACGGAGCCCTTGGACTTGAGGAGGGGACCAGAGGTGGGACATGGGGAGCGAAGGTGGGGACCGGAGGCGGAACATGGGGAGCGAAGATGGCCGGAGGTGGAACCTGAGGAGCCCTGGCAAAGCCTGGAAATGGGACCCAGGGATCAACGGAAGGACCCGGGGGCCCCCAAGGGAAAGGACCCAGGACCCACGGGTTGGAACCTGGAAGTGGGACCCGGGGAGCAATGGCCGGGAAATGGAATGGGACCGGAGGGACCGAGGCTGGGAGACGAGAAGGGACCGGAGGGACCGAGGCCGGGAGACGCGAAGGGACCGGAGGGACTTGGAGAGGAGCCCCTAGGGAGTGTAGCTGGCAGCACCTGAGGGCCAGGGCCATGAGCTATGGGCCAGCAAGGAGGAAGGAAATTGGGAGGCTGAGGGGAAAACAGCACTTGCCGGCGAGGCAGGCACGGGTGCAGCGAAGGAAGGGGCGATGAGGAGACCGGAGGACCGGAGAGAGACGAGGGGACTGCAGGGCTGGGACTAGCGGGACACGAGGGGACTGCAGGACTGAAGGGCGAAGCGGAGACCGCGGGGATGGAGCTAGGGGGCGGAGCAGTGACCGCGGGCACGGGACTGGAGCCGGGGGGTGACGCGGTGGGAGCTGTCCAGACGACGGTTGCAGGCTGGAAGGCGGGAGCCGTCCGGGCGACGGCAGGAGGTAGGCTGGAGGGAGCCGTCCGGGCTATATCAGCTGGGTGCTGGCTGGCATGAGCCGTTTGATCGGCAGTGGAGAACAAGCAGGTGGGAGCCTTCCCGGTGACAGCGGTGAGCCAGCTAAAGTGCGCCTTCGGGGCAAAGGCGGAGAGCCGGCTGGAGAGGGCGACGAGTCAGCCGGCATGTGCTGTCCGTGCAATGGCGGCGGCGGGCCGGCGGGCGTACGCCATCCGGACGAAGGTGGCGGCGGGCGTATGCTGTCCGGACGAGGGCGGCGGCGGGCCAGCTGGAGTGCCCCTTCCAAGCGACGGCGGCGGAGAGCAGCCTAGAGTGCGCCTGCCGGGTAGCAGCAAGCCGGCTGCAGGTACCCCTGAGCAGGGGAAGAGGCGTCCCAGCGGTGGCGGCAGGCCAGGCAGGAACCATCCGGGAGACGACGATAGGCAGGTAGGCGTGCACCGTTGTGGCAACAGCGGCGCCTGGGCTGGAGATAACCGTCCAGGTGACGGCGGAGGGGTACCAGCCTCAGTAACCCTTCGGGGTGAAGGCGGTGGACTGGTGGGAGAGCGCCTTCCTGGCAGCAGCAGCATGCCGGAGGGCGGGCGCTGTCCGGGCCCCGGTGACGAAGAGCCGGCTGCCGTGTTCCCTCCCGGCAAAGGCTGGTGACGGCGGGGAGCCTGCTGACGTATGCAGTCCAGGCGACTGCGTTGATGGGCCGGCTGCAGTGCACCTTCAGGCAGAAGGCAGAGGGGTGCCGGCGGCAGGAATCCTTCGGGGCGCAGGCGCAGGCGAGCCGGCTGACATATGCAGTCCTGGCGACTGCGTTGACAGGCCGGCTGCAGTGCGCCTTCGAGGAGAAGGCGGCGGCGCGTCGACTGGCTTGCGTCATCTGGGCAACAGAGCGTCGGCTGTAGTGTGCAGTTCAGGCGACTGCGCCGGAGAGCCGGCTGCGGTGCATCCTCCGGGCGATGGCAGAGAGCCGGCGAGCGGGATCCCCTTCGGAGACGGCGACAGGCCGGCGGGCGAGAGCCGTCGTGGCTACTGAGGCGGGGTGCCGGCTTGTATGAGCCGCCTGATCAGTGGGGAAGCGCCAGATGGAGCGAGCCACCCTGGCTCGGCAGAACCTGTGGGGAGAGCCCGTGGCTCGGTGGGATCTCCGGACGGCGCCTTCTCCCTCTTCTCCTTCTCCAGTACCCGAATGAGCTCCCGGGCTTCCTGGATCAGGTCCTCATCGAGTCCGGTCAAGGGAGAAGGCCACCATGGAGATACCCAAGGGGCTAGAGGAATCGCCGAACCCCTAATGCCTCTTAGCTCCTTGGGGATCCGGGGAATGGCGTCCTCGTGGCTCTGGAGCATTTACGGGCCACGCGGGTTCTGGACCAGGGCATGTAGTCCGGCTCTAGCGGCTGGACCCGAACCCAGGATTCGCGTGCCGACGAGACGGATCTCTGCAGATGGGCGTTCTCCGGTAGGCGCGAGACACGCAGATCTAGCTCCACTATGGAGCACACTGTTTGGTTGGTCATTCTGCCATGCCCATGGTGCCGATGGTGTGGCATGATACCGGTAGAAAGGGTAGTCCAAGAAAGGATGAGACGGCACACAGATAATCCCGTCGTGAGGAAGTTTTATTTTCATGCCGCTCGCCGCGAGCGACACGAATCTGGAAGCACCAAACAATTACACCCAGAGACATGCATTGACAGATTATGACAATGACCGTCACGGGAGCACAGGACTGGGGATCTCTTATACAAAGAAACATGGAGGAGTAAATGAGGGGCACCTGTGGTTGATTAACAAAGGGTGAAAACACGAGATAACTATGACAATTAACAGGCGCGGCTAAACAGCAGCCCTGCCTGCGGGAAACATCGGGGAAAAAGATCGGTAGGGCGGGGCTGGACGTGACACTATCAATATATAGGAGTAAGAAATTAAAGATTATATGTGAACTGGACATAGTTTACAGCTGAGTTTTCAATTCTATCAACACACTACATATAATAGCGGGAAAAAACAAGCAATCAAATTTTTTGTTTTTGGGTGAAAACACAGCTTCTCTCTGAGGACATCATCAGAAAAGCAAAAAATCTCTCAAAAGCATATAAAGGTGTTTGATTTCAGAGTGTGTTAGGATGTGAGGAACATAATACATTTACACAAAATGAAAAAACGTTCCAAAGTGTGACATTTTTTCATGGCTACTTACAGCCACATAAAGATGAGAAGAGAGACAAGTGTGTGGGATTTCTGAGCTGTATTGTTTATGTATCATAAAATGCATATTTTATGGTAATTTGTGGAAGTAGAACAAAACAATTATGCTTATCAAATTTTGACTACTTTCAGTTGAATTCACAGTTATTAGGCTTGTCTAAACTGGCACGTCTTTCTTCCCATACATTATTTTGCATAAGGCTGCTGGTGCATCTGGATCCTATTCCAGACAACACAGGAAATGAGGCCGTGGACACCGTGACCACAATGTCAGCCCATGTAAATCATTATGTATAATTTATCGGACAAAGTATAAGGGGCGTAATATTGAAAATCACATTAATTAATCGCTAACAATCCAGATATTCTGTTGATAATATAGAGCGACAATTGATAATATTGCCTGGATTTGAAGAATCCCCCGGTAATTATTAGGATTTAAGTTCCTGACTGTATCCAATTTGACTCTGCATTTACCTTATCCTTTTTTCTGGTACAATGTTAAAAAGAAAGACATATCCAAAAGTTATGAAGTCCAAAAGGCTAAGGAATAAAAGGCATATCCCAAGCCTGGCAGATATCTTTAATATCGAATTAATGTAATAAACTAATACTTTAGTGGGGTTAGTTGTCCTAGTGTGTTTCATTGCAAATATATCACGTTAAATGTGTAATTCTTATTATGGAAATATTGTGCTATCCTTTGGAACACACAGCATAACTATGAAGAATACACATCTAATATTACAGTTATCTGATAATTAATGTCAGGGGGGACTCTTTGAGCTAGGACAGGATTTGTAAACTACCATTTCAATCAAACAGACCTGGATTTCACTTTAGCGCTGATTCTTGCTGTGTGCTGATTGGTCAGTCTCCTACAATCATGCATGTGCCACTGATGTTAATGTGAAACAGCTGGACGAGTCTTTCAATCAAGGAAACAAACCAGTAAAAGCACAAGAAGAACTAAACCATTTAGCTAAGCGCAGGAGGCTTTCAGTTTTAAAGTAGTTTGTAAAACCTGAAGTAGCTCACAGTGTGCCCCCTGTCATAGATTATCTGGTCACCCTACCTAACGTATTCAAACATGAGAAATGTTCTGTATAGCCATGTAGTATGTCTCAGTTCTGCTTCATCCAACCATCCATCTTCTAGCTTCTTATCCTGCTCATGACATACCACAAAGCTGGAGCCCATTCTGGACCGCATGCCAGACTTAACTATATGTGCACATACACAGTTACAGGCTACTGGCAATTTAGAGACTCCACTTAGCCTAAAGCAGGGGGATGGGCACACTGAACGGGGGAAGACGCGGAACTTGAAAGATGACATTGCACCCTCATCACATGTAAGGAATAAATAGATAAACGTTAGAATACAATAGATGAACAAGTCCATTCAATCATAAGGTGGAACCATTTCAAGTACAAAATGGACATTTTTTGAAAGTTATGAAGAAACAAACAGGAGACGCTTCCTAGACAAGGAGGGCATCTTACAGTAATCATTCAAAACCAAAGTTTAAAAGAAGATGAAGTCTGTCTAGCTGGAATTGCACTTACTTTGTGAATTCATCTTTAAAATGCATTATGACTAAAGAAAGTTTTTATTTTCATACCACACATTTTTACAATACTTGTGATGTTCCATCAATAGATTAATGCAGGGCTGGGGTGTTTGGCTGACATGATGGGTGGTCAGTTGGTTGGGGAGGGTGGAACTAGGCTTCTTCTGCTTCCAAACAGGGCATGAAAGAAAAAAGTTTGAAAACCACTGGCCTAAATGAATGTCTTTGGTCAGTGAGAGGAAACTGGAGTGTCATGGAACCCAGGTGACACAGGGAGAACATGCAAACGCAGGGCAGCATGAATTCCGTTTCAGATATATAGTACCGTAATGCCCAATGGAATGGCATATGTCTCCCACAGGCCTTGTTTTTGATTTACTCCTTGGGTCCATAACTCTTTCCGTTGGACGGAAATGCACTTTCCGTATATTTTCTTTAAGGGAATAGGATTTGGCTCACGGCTTTTGACAGCGGTTGTTTTTCACACTGGTATTATTGCATTTCACCCATAGGCTGTGGCTTGCATCTAATGCTTTGGAAAGGTCCATGTTTTCCCAGAAGGCCATTCAAGTGCCTGTTCCACTGAGACACCTCAGACTTTATGTGGACTGAGCTAATGTAATCACACCACCCACAACATCAACTATTGATAAAGCTCATAGGTCAGAGGTAAGCAAAGATCGGATTCTTTCTAGGAGGCATAAAAATGCATTACTCTGTGTGACGCCTCCATCAGCAGGCAGATCTATAACTTTTTCATTCGGCGTATGCATTTGTGCATTTTATATATTTTAATATAAATAATTCCATAAGAGCGGCACCAACAATAATGACATTACATATAGAAATGACTAAAATTGCCATTTGATTTTTTTAGGTTTTAGTTTAATGAAGAGATATATGGAATCCTACTTAGCGAATGGAAGGAGTGTCAGATGGCTTGTTTGTTTTGTGTATATTTTTCACGGCATTGTGTGAAAACTTCTCTATACAGTTTTTTTCGCCCCTAGTAAATGTGACTACAGTGCTGATTTGGTGGGGGGTTGGGGGTTCACTGTGTTATGATACTATGTGGCTCAGGGGGTTAGAATACTGTATTTGGAAGGCCATCACTTCAAGTCCCAGGGTTAGCAAGGTGATATCACCGTTGGGCCCCTGAGTGAGGCCCTTAACCTCACTTGTTCCTTATGATTATAAAGTTAGTTATTAATGTATATTACAGCTGTCATACCTTGTTCATTGAAAGTGTTATGAATGCAATTCTTTATGACATGTTAAGGTAGGGTGACAATACATTATCGTTTTCCTGGACTTGTCCTCATTTTTAGGACCTAAAAATGCCTAAAATGTCTAGAATATCACTTTCGCATCCTGCCCCAAGTTTTCCCTTTTTCGCAAAGCAAAAGATGGTCACCCAAGATAAGGTGCACCTGCATGTTGCTTATTAATGTTCTATTGCATTATGAAGGTGCACTTAAAGTAAATCTTTACCAAATTTACATTTCATAAGACTAATTTTTCTTTCAGATGAAACTCGTTTCAATGTATTATCCTGAGACTGCTACTAAATTGCAAGCCTCAACAAACTCACGTCCTTCTTTCCTCTCGAACCTTGACATAGGTAACAAACAACAAATGCACTTAGAGTTTCATTATTGCCGTTATTGAGGTCAACTGCCCTGGGCTAGAACGCCAAGATAATGCACGACCACATTTTCTCTTTTTGTCTCTCTGTTAGCTCTCTAATTGGTTTTAATTTGTGCACAACAAGCAGAATCCAAAGAAAATTTATTTGCTATGCAAGTTAGCAAACTAAGTCCCCAAGTCAGTGATATGACATGCCGGGTTCCAAGGATTATCAACATTTATTGATGTGACAGAAAATGAGCCAGGATTCTAGTGGGCGTGACCAACGTTTTTGACCCCTGACCTTTAGCTGGTGATGCCCATTTTTCACCATTTTCCTATTAACTTTAGGTCTTCTATGTGCTCCTTGGATTGAATTACATTCTGTGGCTTTTATAGCTGCCCAAGGGCTTTTTTTTGTTAGTCATACATCTGTTCCTCTGCTGTTTTACCACAGAATAAGGAACTGCTTGAGTTTTGTTTAAACAGAAGATTTTGTAGCTTCCGTTGATACTCTTGCTTAATATTTATCTTCAGTTTAAGAATGAATATTTTAATGTTAATAAGTTGAGAATGAATTTTAAAATGTGCTGCAGTTCCTTGTTTTGGTGAACATTTTTGGTCCTTCTCAGCTGGCTGTCTCAGTGTGTACCGAGTGTATCATTCAATGTGGGCATTGCGCTTGGCTTTGTCACAGTTGTCTTAAGCTGTTGCATTATTTAATGGTTTTCTATTATGTATTATTGTATTTCCTGGATGGGGAAAAGGCAGTTTCAGGCACTTGATCCTGTCCGTGAGATAACTGTAAAAGTATTTGATGGATCATTCTCAAACTTTGCAGACACATTGTATGAGGGATGGACTGGAACTGATCAAATTTTGAGACAAATGGCAGCAAACCTGGAGCTTATTGAAGTTTCATTTTTTTTTCATTGCAGTCCAACAAAACATATTGGTAGAAATCCCCACCCTGCCCTTGCTCCCACTTGGTAAATCTTACTGGGAGCAGTCCTTTATTTGGTCATGGAGAATTTGTTGAAATTTATTGTTGGGGAAAATGGGATTGTGACACTTCCAGATTTTAACCTGAATTCATCAGACATCCATGTCACAATGGACTATTTGTTCTGACCCTGATGGAGTTTGCATGAATTCTCACCAGCCTTCCTTTGGTAGCCTGCCCATCCATCCATCCATCCATCCATCCATCCATCAATCTGCTTTCAAATCGGTCAGGATTGGAGCGTCCTTTGATAGTAACTTATTTAATAAATGTAAAATATATCCTCCCAAAATATGTAGATAAATCTAGCTAATTACCCATTTATTGTATGTAAAACTATTATATAAGCTTTGAATGTAAGTCTTTTAGGGAGTATTCATTAACAAGACCTGCTTTTTATCTGAAATTGACATCAAGCTCTTTGTTGTAAGTATGTGTTGCAGAAATTTCAGGGCTTCTGTGTTCCCCGTAATGTCTGGATCCAACGAACTGGTTATCTGCAATTTTCCACAGTCCACGCTTGTATCATAGGTACAAATGGCATTGGCAATTAACAATAAATGGTTTATTTTCTAATCAATGTCTTTGTGAGACGTTATTACAAACCGTGTCCATTGGCAACGCCCACTTTTTATACACCGGCCAATGAAATACAAGGATAATTTCTGGTCATACTAAGCATGCCTGAATATTATACAATTTGCATGCATTACTGTTAGTCTTGTTCTGCCTGAAGGTAGACTGTTCATCTTGCTTGCAGGGGAGACTTAATTAGTGAAAACATTCCATGTAATTGCATTAATATTGCATATTTAAGTGCTTCTAAATACAGAAACCAACTTCTGCACTTTTACAAAGACATGTCAGTGCAAACTCCCTGGATCGACAGGAAATGGATCTAAAATCATCCTGTTAAATATAGCCTGTTCATTACTGAACTGCTCCGATCTGCTGCATTGGAATGCACAAGCTAGCTGGCCCTTGTTTGGCGCTCAGTTGAAAAAAAACATCTTTGCATATGGCAAACGTCCTTTTTACAAAAAAGGCTCAGTTTTGTTTCAGATGCATACATTGCCTGAGATGCATTATAGTGATCAGTATTCCTTACCCATGCGATTTCAGGCATAGGTCATTCAAGTGTCAGGTTAGAATTTTCAAAAAGATGAGATCATCAATCTAGGTGGCAGAGATATGATTCTGGTGTCAAATAAACGTCTTGAATTCATTTTCCAGAGGGAAATATCTATAAAATAAAATAATGCATAAAACATAAACAAACAAACAAACAAACAAATGAATGAATAAATAAACAAACAAAAAAATAAATTAAAATATAGACTCACTCCCTTATTGCAAAATGTCACCATAAGTGAAAAAACCAATTAATACTGTTGCGTAAAATCTATGCCGTCAGTACAGTGCTGGTATGCCGTAGCTGCATATCCTACACTGTAGGCTGCCATGCACCTCCCCAGAAGTGTAACTACAGGCATCAGGCTAGGCTGTTGGGTATGAGGCTATGTGAGTATTGATGGTGTTGATCCTACACAGAATTATAAAACACGTCTGGCCAAAAGGACTGAATTTCCGGTTGACTGACTGACATTGGGGCTGTGTTGTTTCTTAAAACAACAGATAAAACTAACAGGAGTGCCATTGGTAGTCATGGAAACTAACATATTCCACACCATATTTAACATGGAAAATGTTTTTTCCCAGTTGCCGTGCCATGCAAGGGCACAAGAGAAGTTCTTTATAGACTTGCTGTGTTTCAGTCTTTCTGAGTCTCACCATTGGTCTAAGAATGGCCAGATTCTGAAATGACATATCTGATGATGGTAGAAGCCCCTGATTCTTCGAATTTCCCTTCAAAATGCACGTTTGACTTTTGCTTGACTAGTTCACCTTGAAGCTGCTTTCTTTTCGAAAGGCCATGTCTGGTAATTCCACCATAAATTATATTCCTTTGTTACACATTCCAAACACACCAGGCATGTAAAAGTGCCAGAATTTGATTCAATGAAATGCAACTCTCCATTCTGGACTACATTTCTTATGTTGAAGGTCAACCTTTCTCGTTAAACTTGTACTTGACTTAGACAAAGACTTTGACACCTTTTAGAGAGCATGTACAGGTTTGCTAAAATAACAGTAAATGTTAATTTAAAAAACCAGGCCATTAAAAATTTGCATCAATAAATCAATTTTTCAATCGATCAGCCGTACTAATGACATTTTTCACATTCATGCATGTGTGTGGGGTAACGCCATGCCTCTTTGTTAAGGTATCCACTAGCAGGGTTGGGAAAAAGAGCCTGAAGTGAGTGACATTTCTGAGAAAGTCCGTCATGACACCAGTTTCAAATGAAAATAAATTTTCACACAAACATCTGACATTTCACAAAACTGATCAATGCTTTGCCTGCAGGAACATGCAATGATCAATTGAAACGCAAGAGAAATTCCAAATATGACAGTACTATGTATTTCTGCAGCCTGCATTTCATACTTGCTTTGTAGATTATTTGAATAAAACAGATTATAAAGCCTACAGGTCTGATTTTTATTCATTTACTTACATTTGCTCATGATGAAGCTGAAATATAATAACTTTGCCATTATAAGGACTAAAACCTGCAATCAGTGTCACCCGGTTCAGTAACAAAATCACAAACACACCTGCTCTTCTTAAATTATAGTAAGTACAGCCTAACCATATATATTTAGAGTGCACATGTATATTATGTATACTATATAATTTTAGTACAGAGGGTCAATGTTACAGGTATTTTTCTAGTAAAAGAGGCAAGCCAAATTCACGATCCCTGACCTGTTAATCACTTAAAAAGCATACACTCTAACCGCGGGCCACATGTTGTGTGATTTGGTCAGCACAACACATCAGGAAAAGGGCACAGCATATGATTTGCATTTGTACCGTTGTCAGCTCTCTTGCCAGTAGTAATCTAATGACCATTTAGTGATGTTTAAATTGCATCAAAAATCAGTACTCCTGCTAAAAATGTTCACATCACCTAATGTGATATCAAAAGTCAAACCGTATCATAACAATGCAGGATGACAGCAGTAGTACCAGTCAAACAAGTCGAACTTCACTTTTTTATTACCATACACACATGGACTGAACTGCAACAAAGAAATATTCCCCCAATGTGAAGTCCAATTCACACACCCCCAGCATAATTTATAGAAGAGCTGGGCTTCTTTAATAACTCACAATTTCCAAACTCACAACCTACTGCCTGCTCTTGTAGGTTTGGCAGTAAGGGCCAGTGGGACTCAGAAAGGAAGGATTTGATGACAGGGGGATTGACTGAATCTACCTACTACCTACGAGCTATTGCTTTCATTTTCTTTATTCTTTTCATTTGCACGGCACAAAGCAAATCAAAGACACACATGCATCGTTCCTTGAAAGTATTTGAAACAATCACACTGCCAGGCAATGAACATATTCCTTTGTTGGAATATTGTTTATGTAAATTCTTTGCTGTGTCCCGCTTAGCATTTGTCCGCCCCATGGCTATGTATTTAATCCTCACTGCAGCAAGAGATGCACTCTAAGTACAGAGAGCGTGAGGATATTACTGCAACGTGTCTCCCTCCAAGTCCTTAAGACTCCTACAGTACAGAGGATAAAGTCATCCTTATTCCTCTGGTGCTAAGTGATTAGCACATAACTTCATTTCAAGTACCAGACAATACTGTATTACTAAATTATTAATACTGGTGTCTAGCATAATCAACAAATGATAGTAGGCATGTTATTCATTTATTTGGATCTGACACTGTTTATGGGCAGAATTGAGACTCTGTACGCAATGGTTATATTTGTGGTCGTTTCCTCCTGAAATCCTGCCACAGTCCAGCAGCATGCAGTTAGGGGGCTTTGAATCGTCCCCAGCGTGAAACTGCATGGCTGCATGAATGCCCTGCCACAGACTGGCGTCCAGGGTGTCCCCTGCCTCATTCACTGTGCATCTTGCCATTAGCTCCAAGCTCACCATGACTCTGTGCTGGATAAGCCAGCGAAAAAAGATGGAGTGATAGATAAAGGTGTGTCTGCATGCTTAGTTTAGGTTAGGTGGACTACACATGTATCAATACACTACAATACTTGACTCAGCAATGACTGCAAGATTCCTAAATGGTACCAAGCAAATCTGTCAAGATCAAATTATAATAGAAAATGGTCCAATAACGAGGTAAAAAATAGACTTTGAAATGTGTTTAAAAGCATGGAAAAGTAGTAAAACAAATTAGCATGCATTTTGAGCAAGCACTAGATGTTAATCAATACATCGGGCAGGAAAAATATTACGAGAATTTGCAGTACTTGCAAAATTCTGTGACCATTTCATAAACATCATTTTAATATGCACAGAAATTTAACGTAAAGTAACAGAAGCCAATAAAATTTGGTTTGCATAAATAGGCATTTAGCACGTTCCCTTGTTACTAAGCAAGGTAGCACAGTGTTAGTTTAGAGACTTGGAGCAAAGCCATATTTTAACAAGGTCCCTAAAAGACACAATACTGAGAACAGGGTTACAAAATAAACGGATGACATTTAGCAGTGTGTGCCTTTACCCACCATTAATCACACAGATGGGATTATGATAGACATTGCTGTCTCAGTCCGTAACTTGGTGACATGTACTGAATGCTGGTTTCTGATCTCACCACAAGAGGGCAGTGAAGGGACATTTTAGTGATGGTTACGTATTGGTGCTTAGGGGGTCTATGTGTGACCTCAGGCCTGGGAGAAGGAAAATTGTGTGTGTGGGATCTCATGGGCCTGAATGAGCAGATACCCGGTGTCTGGAGGCTTATGTATGTAAACACGTTGCTGTCTGTTTTGCCGTGATACTCAGAGATGTGACACTTCACCCAACTTCTGGCGGTAGACTATATGACTGGCAGGTAGGGAATGATTCTCATGATTGATTAATTCTGAGTTTCGGCGTTTTGGTGTAGCAGAGGGAATCTGTTTTAATTCTGTTATTAAAAATAGATGTTACTCTTTTACGTTCAGTATTACCAGCCTGCCATTTGTAAACATCTTTAAAACAGTCTCCCTTAACAAACAGAAGTTATGAAGGGTAAATGTTAGAGATATTCATTTCATAAATTGCTAAAATATATCTTTAAAATGCATCACCAAACGGCTTTCGTTGAATTACAATTTAAGGCTGGATTATTTGCTTTAGTCTTTAGTAGTAATTCAGTGGTTTAACGACCATTTTGATTTCATTTTTAGGTTTTGATGAATTCATTAAAGTAAAAAATGTTTGCGTCTTAACATTTAGTAAGTTTAAACTGAATTATCAGAAATTATCAATACGAATAATGGATTGGAATATTTTACAGAGCAAATTACATGTACCATACATGCATAATTGATAATATGTAATTCATTTAAACTTTTATTGTCACATCCTTATGAGTACTGAAAACTAGTGATTCCTGGATGGTAGAGCCCAAGGCCCCTGTCCTGGCAATAAAATGACAAGAAACATTGACCTAGTTTGCAGTAAACCTCTCTGGAAAGCAGCCTATAGTCTTTCTCATGCATTTACATTTCAGTAGCAGCTTATCATTGTGTTAAATGCCACATTAATCAATTTAAAGAACCGGTGAAAAAAACAGATGTGGTCTTATGTGAAATATAATGCTGACATTGGTGGACTTCTCCCCTCAACCAGTGGGATCTCCAACTCTGTAATAAAGATCAAGCTACATACCTGCGAGATTCTCACCTGCCATACCTGAGTCCCAGAGCTACTGATCGAGTCTACAACTTGATCTCGATGCACATCTCTCAGCAGAATGAGACTCATAGAATGATGACTAAATATACAATTCCCACTGCAATTTAATTGTCTTTGATTTTTTATTTATATACACTGAAAGAAATATATACAGTATGTGCCAAAGCTTTATGTAAAACATCCATCCGTAAGATAACTTAAAAGAAAATTAAAACTTAAATACGCGGTCTGTGCAACAAAGTGATGAGAGAGAATCCAACTGCGGAAACACAAGATTTATTTACAAAGTCATAATTAAGAAATAATAAAATCCAAATCACAATCCAGAATCCAGAATCAAAACACAGACAGTAAAAAGTACATCCAGCAAGGCCAACACAGAGAGCGTCAAATCCAAATTTAACTAAATCCAAGACAGGAGACAAAAAGGAAACTGACATATGAAAATTATACACAGCAACAGGGTAGCACAGAACTCAAGGTTCAGTAAGGTGTAAACAGACAATACGCTGCAATAAACAACAGAAAACAAGGCTCTTGGAACATACAGTCACAAGGCAGGAAATAACCCAGGATGAGGCACCCAACCATTTGGGAACTCTGATTAACCTCATCATGTTTATTGGACTGTGGGGGGACACCAGAGTACCTGGAGGAAACCCCCAGACAACATGCAAACTCTCCACAGACAGACAGACAGACAGACACACACACACACACACACACACAGTTCTAGAGGTGTGAAGTAACAATCGTAACCACTGCACTACCACACCACCCTATTAACCTATAAACCAAACTATTTTTGAGTTTGAATCCTGCCTCCACTCTGTATGTGTGTCTGTCTGCATACTCTCTCCCTGTTCTCTGTGACTGACTCGTATCCCATCCAGGGTATATACCACTTGTGCCCTATGCTGCTTGTATAGAACATAAGCTCCAAGGTACCCTTTAAAGGATGGATTAATTGATATGAAAAACAAGTAATTATGATGGCTCTTATGCTTGCTTAATTAAACAGGTTGTACAGAGAGAATTAGAGAATAGCCCATATGCTAACACCCGATGCTCTTCATTTAAGGACACTTACACATAAAAAAAAAAAACAGCCTGTAAATGTGTTGCATAGGAGAGACACAAAGATGCATCAGAAGTAGTTCTATGGCTTCTACAGCAATGGACCGTGAAAGCTTTGTTATTGTTCTCCCAAGCTTTCTAGTTCTCCCCATTTTATATAGTTAGTGTCTTTGGGTTTTAAAAAGCACTGTATAAATCTTATGTGTTATTATTTTCCCCAGATTAGAAATACATATTCAATTCAATTTATTTTTATATAGCGCCTTTCACAAAGGAGTCACCCAAAAGCGCTTTACATGATGTTGAGAGCGTAATACAAAATAGGGAAAAAGGAAGACAAAGAAATTAACTAAAGAAGGAAGGGCAGATGACAATGGAGGAGAGGAACCAAAAACTCCCAAGTAAAAAGAAAAAAAAAACTCTGGGCATCCAAGATCAACTGGCTGCCCAACCCCCCTGGGCAGGCTAACAATATTGAAAAGAAAAGATATGACACGTGGCTTTGGAATAGGTCTCTTGCTGCCATGGACACTTTCTTGTTAGCATGATAACTTAAAAAGTATTTAACTGACCTTTTCAAACTTTGCAAACATATTGCTGGGGTGGTGAACTAGATGTGAGCAAATTTTGAGACAGACTGCACCAAAATTGAAACAGCATCACATAGTGATGGAAAAGTAAAGGGCAGCTTCAGACACTTTATCCCATCAGCATAAGAACTCAAAAAGTATTTGAAGGACCTTTTTCAAACGCTGCAGACACATTGTATGGGGGAACAACTGGAAATTATCACATTTTGACAGGCACATGGCCATGTAGTAAAATTATGGTTTTGAACCCCACTGAACTTGCCACTGTTCAGACATGCAGCCAGTCATGGTTCCTAAAAAGGGAAGAGTGACTGCAGATAACATATGACATTATGAATGTGATGATTCAGAAAGTATTTGATGGATCTTATTACATATTATTTATCTCACAAAAAACATCACATGGATGAAGATTTACACCTAGTTTCACTTTGAGACAAACTGTCCCAAAATTAAGCAGCAGCGCTGTGTGGCAGCAAAGGAAGGAACTGGAGGCTGCAGAAGATTCTTGGTCTTGTGAACACAGTGACTCTAACAGTATTTTACTGACAGATCTTTGCAGATCTTTCCAAACTTTGCAGACACATTCTAAGGGTGACGTACTGGAATGCCTCAAATTTTGACATGGATCGCTTTAAACTTGAAGCAGCATCGCATACAGATAGTAAAGAAAAGGGCAGTTTCAGACACTTGATCCCATCAAAGAAATAACAAAAAAAAAATCTGACTGATCTTTTTCAGATTCAACAGACACATTATACGGGTGACGATCTATAAGTAATCAAATATTGAGACTAATCACACCAAAATTGAAGCTTATTGAAGTCTATAATTACACTGAGACAAGTTACTGGGCTTTTAATAAGGACTTTTTGGAGAGGTGTTGAGAGTGTGGAGGATGGGCTTGGGCAGTATTTTCCTTCAGCAAAATTTATTGTAGGGGGCCCCCCCCCCCCCCCCCACACCAAGATACCAGAATAGGGCTGCTTTTGAAAATACCATCTAAATACTATATAGTGTGGTATAACGTATAGATGGCCTGACGTATGAAAAATTATATAAGGTCCAAATTTCATGTAGGGTTGCTAAAAATAGAGTTTGGAGGTATAGGACAAGTAGGGATTAGATGGCGTGGGGTGGCGGTGATAGGGTAGGCAAACATTGGTGTCATGCCAACGACATGCAGTATTTATGATTGTTGTTGTTGTTGTTGTTGTTGTTGTTATTGTTATTGTTATTGTTGTTGTTGTTGTTGTTGAATGCCTTCACTAAGGTTGATGGACAGAACTGTGACACAGTCACGTGATGGGAAATTGGCGCTTAGAGGGTATAGGGTGGCACCCAGAAGAAGGCATAACAATAAAGATACATTAAAGAACAAACTTGGGCATGCAAGTCGGGGATTAAAATATCTCATAGAGGCAGGGTTACCTAACATGCTGTTTGGGGTTACAATGAGGCACCAGAGAACTAATTAACAAGAAATTCCCCCTTTCCTACACGTGTGTAACAGGTAACCCTGGAACCTGAGAAATTTTGAGCAATCATACCACCCATGACCATAATCATTTACATCACTACGGTTAATGGTACAGTGGAGTATAATAAATAAAATTGAACAGAATGGTATTATTAGAAGCCAGTGAATTAGCATCTAAGGATCATCAGTGATGGTACATTTCTGACATGAAGAGCTAATTGATTCCATTGCTGGGAAACCATAGAGAGAAAAATAGCAAAGGCGAATTACGAGAAGACATCATGCAACAACAATGAACTAAGGACAAACACTGGAACGTCCTTTGTCCTTTGACTGACTAAAGACTGAAGGTAGCTAGGTAGAGGTAGGTGGAGAGACTGGTGAATAGTGTAGTGGGTGTGTTATTGAGAAGGAGAGTAAACAAGGCTAGCGAATTTTCTAAGAGTTGTAGTATATGTGTGGCTCATAGAATAGAGATTTTTTGTTCATCTCCATGGGGAAACTGTATTTTCACATACACCACCTTGCTCTCCTATGGGACACACAGGCACACACAGGTGAGAGCAAATTTTGCGGTCTCAGCATAGGGTCACCCAGCGTCTAGCACCCCCGAAGCAATTGGGGTTAAGGGACCTACTCAATGACCCAACTCTGTGGGCTATCGGACTTGAACTGGCAACCTCTCAATCACGGGCATAGAGCCCTAACGTGCAAAGCCACAGCCTTCTCATACTGGGGATTAGAGCTTTCAATCCTAGAAAAGACTAGGGATGACAGAAGCTCTTTGAAGCTGCCTGGCCTGATATTGTGGATTCTATACAGGTAGGACCATGAGGGATATAGGCTGTAGGGTAAAACTTCACTTGACGGGACACGAATACTTAGTAATAACTCAGTTACTACTGAAGTACAAATTATGACTAAACCATGAACAAATATAGTCACTACTTAAGATGAAAGATGTCATGATTCTTTAATGATGAACAAACATGAGATAAGTTTGTCACGTGTTATTCATGACTTGTACCTGCAGTACTTTCTTCAGTGGATCCTTCAGTAATTCATAAAGGTTTACAGAATTAACAAATGTAGTACTTGCTTGAGAAAAGATGGGTGACAATTCATTAATGATGCACATGCAAAACATCAGTTTGTAACTAACACTTAGTTTGTGGTTAATTAATGCCTAAGTAATAGCATAATACTACATTACTTGTGTCCTCTGGTAAAGTCTTACCAGCTGGAGAAGGGAGGCCGAGCTGTGATATTTGCCATACAATGACCTACAAGACATTTAATGGTGAATCAGGCTCCAAAGATCTCAATTTCCTCTGGGTTCCAAGCAGAATAATTTGGTTTTTGTCATACTTTTCCATTTCGCCATGAGAGAACATGAGATTATGTAGCAATACAAATATTAGGCATATTAGCTACCCATCGCAATTATAATGTAAAGTGTTGTAGTTAAGTCCCACTCAGTTTGATTATTTCGGTGTTTTTCGAGATTTTAGTGACTTTGATGTGCCACTTCTAATTTAAGGATTATTTTAGGATAAAGTCTTGGCCCAACGGTTTAAATTACTCTAAGAGCATTTTAAAATGATTTGTTTGTAATGCTGTAAAACAAATTGGTGAAAATGTAAGCTTCCACTGAGCTTACAGCAGGATTCTGGGTACATGTTCGTCTTGGTCTTTACTGATAAGAGATTTATGGACATTCAGTCAGTGTTCGGGACTGGAGGTGTCTGACATGCAGCCAACGTGCAGGAAACGACCCTCCAATAAAATCCAATTACCTTATGTTGTAGTTAATTTATTTAAAGACAAAACAATGCATCTTATGGAGATTAATACTCTTTCACTCATTAGCATATTTTTCAGAAATTAATTTGTCACCCAGAAGTCAGGGGTAGCAGAGACGTATTTGATTACATCGTCTACATAGTCACAGCGCTAATATGACTTTGTGTAAATGGAACTTGAATACAAAGAAAGGTTGACCTTCACCATAGGAAATGTAATTCAAAATGAACACACATTTTATTTTTTAATTGAATCAAGGGCTGGCACATTTACATTCTTAGTGCAATGTGTCGCTAAGGAATTTAATTTATGGTGGCAGTATGAAAAGGACCCCCCCCTCCCCCCCACAAAACTAATTGATGTTCAAGGTGAACTAAGAAAGCCGAAGTTGAAAAAACATATTTGAAGGGTAATGTGGAGAATCTGGGGCTTCTGCTCCGATAGTGAGACCCATCTGTCTGTTGGAGACAGCTGACATGGCCTGTTTTTAAGAAACACTTCTTAGAATCAGCATGCAATAATGCACTATGAGTATATCGAATGATTCATATGATCAGCCTAATAAATGTCCCAGAATGACAAACATGATAAATGTCCCAGCAAAACAAACTTTTGAATGTTACTTTGCTGTGTTGGATAAACTCCAAAGACAGTCACACACTCTCATTCTCTCTCTGTATCTCTCACTCACTCACTCACACACACACACACACACATTTGTACTCATATCTTTGGGGGGTCCGTCCAGTTTTTTTCTATGGGAAAAGCCAGAGATAGTGCTTCCCTTCAAAAAATTGTGATGATGAAAGTGTGCTTGGACCAGGATCGTTAAGTGCAATGTGAGCGTAGACCAGTGGGGGAATGGAGAGGGGTTACGATCGTGCTTGGGCACGGTACAAGCAACCGGGCCAAGTATGAGTTGCAACTTAGAACTTGGTAGAACTGTTTGATGTACCAAAACTTATGAATAATTGGCATCAAAGTAAAACACCCCAGTGTCCAGACAATAAACTGCTTCAGACATTTTAACCTACCAGATGTTTGTTTTCCTACAGAGCTCCCAGCTTTGCCGTTTGTTATTCTGTTTTATAGAATATCTTGTGGTTCTGCGGTCTATTTCTCTGCAATACTTGAAATTTCTTCCCCTCAGTTTTACAGTGAGTCACAGAAACTGGAGCGTATCTTTGAAACTCTATATTTACAAAGAAGCCTACTTTTTCAAACTTATTTTTTATCAGTCTGTCTCGGTTTCTGCTAAAATACCCGTAACCTGTCATGCTCACAGAATTACCTCTTGTGGAGTTTATTTCCAAATGTGATTTAAATCTACCGTAACTCAGTTGTTTTCTGATGATCTTTAATTACCTGTGATTTTCAACTATTTTGCATATCTGTGCCAGGGTGTTTCTGCATTTTCAATCACTCCATATCAAAAAGAATGCTGATGTTATATTTAAAAAGAGAGTAACGATAATGATCCCTGCTTTTATACGGTTACTATGTGAGAAAAGGTTAAAGAAAGCTGTCAAAATTCCTGTAACAATTTGACAGGTATACTGCCCTTTGTTTATATAACATTGTGTTGCCTCTCAAAATCCCCTCTTTTCTTAGAAGTGTCAAGCTCAAATAACCTGGGGGACACCGACCTGGCCGCCTTCTGGAGGTCTGTTTTAGCTGAAAAAGAAAAAAAAAAACAGTCAATATTTTCGGCTAAATAGCCGATGGTAAAATCTGCCAACAATATATATTCTTTTTAATTTTCTCTGGAAATGATTGGTTGATTGGTGGGTTGGATTAAATAATGATTAAAAAACGTGCTCTGGGCTCGACAGAACTGTCTCACGGGCCAGATCTGGCCTGCAGACTGGTACTTTCAGACCCCTGCCTTAGAGCATCATAGGTCGTAGGTAAATTTTTGGATTCCTCTTCCTTACTGGCTTCTCATTTTGGCATTAGCTGGCTGGTCTCTCAGTGTGCTCTAGAAATCTTTGATTTTCGTTCCAGTTGACATGAGAGGCATGTTCTCTGCAGTGTCCTCTTCATCTAATTTCACACAAGCCTCTGCTGCACTGTATGACACAGGGAAACGAAGAATGAATTTCTCAGAATTCAGCTGGTCTGACTGTTTGACCTGGTAGGAGATCATGTTGGTGTCGACGCTGATTTTATTCCATTGCGGATCTTGGTTGCTAACCTGGTAAGGAGTTACATTAGTGTGGTCACTGATTTTAGTCCCTTTTATGTGATCTTTTGAGATGCTGCTTATCCATATTGTGGGCTGTTTGCTTTTATTATGAAGCTCTGGATTCTTCAATGATCGTTCCGCCACTGAACGAATGCCTGAATATTTCTGTAAGGGACTGTGTTCAGCCCATCAGTGCTCTGTTATCTAAAGTGGAAAGCACCGTGACATAGATGTTCTGCCCTCAATGATTTCTGAGCTGGTTTTAGTGTTTATTTTAAATTAAGGTTCAAAAATAATACTCCAAAGAATTAGTTCAGTGTCCTGGACCATTCTGTTCTCATCATTAATACAACAGTAATTTACCTTTAAGAAGTAGACCAATTGCTTGCCTTATTTTGGTGCAGTTAGGGCTGGGAAGGTTATTGGTGCTATTTTTGTGACTTTTAAAGGCATAAATTAGTTCTTTTTTTCAGTTTTATCTTGCCTCTCATCTTTCAACTCCTCCTTGCAATGTGAATTCATTTTTTCATTTCCAGGTACCATAAAATGGGCTTCCACTGGTCAAGGACCAACAACCTCATCTCAGTCCATTTGCTGTCAATCCTGTCCTGCATATAGAGTTGGCAACTATACTATGTAACCTCTGTTGGGTGCATTTGAAACATTGCTTGCCTTCTTTCCTTTCCGGCATATTGTGCCTCACATGCATAAGATATTTCTTGTTATTCTCTTAACTTCTCACTTATGGCGGTGTAGAAAGAAATACCTCCTTGTCATTTTCCTGAAGTGTCCAAGATATGCAAGTTTATTTTGACCACTTTTTTCTTTCTTTTTTTTGCGTACCAAGCTGTGTAAGTTTGATCACAAAGTATCTCCTTTGACACCTGGCGGCAGGCAGTAAGTCTGGATTCTTTACTAAGGTGCTGTTTTGAAGTGAAGCTGAGTTTTCACTAAATCCTCGCTAACCTGATTTTACCCCTTGTTCCAGAGTCAGGTCTATTGTGGATTGTATACTGAGATTTAGAATGTAATAAAGACCAGTTTGTTTTGCATTCTGCTGCCTCTAGGTAGGCAATGAAGTGCGTAAGTATACGGTCCACTGCTTTCATTAACTTTTTATCATCAGATGGGGAGAGGTTGCTCAAGATGGCTTAGGCCCCTTATCCACAGAATTCTGTTCCAAAGAGAGGATTTCCATACCATCATGTAAGGTTATGTAATTTCATTCAAGCCTTTCCTCGGAGCTTTGTAAAATCCCACATCTTGTTGGAAATACGCAATAACGCTATCTCACGGGTTCCCAGAAAATTATCCATAAAGTAAGATATTCTTCATCCAATTCATTGACACAAATATCAATCCATTGCACTTGAATATTTGTATATTTATCTATCTCTCTGTATTTTCTCTGGCACCTTGTCTTAAAACTCAGTGGCAACATGCCGATATGC
>JAAGVU020000078.1:9936607-9948884 GCA_011763525.2 Mormyrus iriodes | reverse complement strand
TATTTGTATATTTATCTATCTCTCTGTATTTTCTCTGGCACCTTGTCTTAAAACTCAGTGGCAACATGCCGATATGCCATTAATTGCCGACTAGCATAACTCACACTCATGATAAATGCAGGCAGTCCCCAGGTTCTGAACAAGACAAATTCTTAAGTCTGTCTGCAAGGCGAATTTGTAGATGAATCAGAACAGAACAGTTACTATTTAGGGTCAGTTATAGTTCAGCTTTCTATGCATACAAAACATTTAAGAAACACTTCCAAAACACTACAGCATCCTGAACATAATAATACAGCACATAATGATAATTATTTCGACTTTATCGTTGACTGACTAACCTAACGCTTTTCCAGTGTCTGATTCAGCTCTTTCCCATTGCTTAATTATCTGTGCTTCATTTTCAGATGCATCACTAGTAATTGGGTTGGATTTACACTTTGCAGGCATAGTTACTAGAGTAACCGAGAAAAAAAAATTATTAACTATGCAGTTAACTGCGACGTGATCTCACTTAAAACGGCAGATGGCATTCTCCTTCCTTGAGCCGACGAACCGCTGCGGCACAAAGTAGTGCATGCATTCGTCATTACGAACCATTGTATTTAACTCAAATTTTTTTATATAATAGGCTTTAAGGTAGTCTGTTCATATGTATGAGCTGTCCATAAGTCAGACAGTCTTAACCCGGCGACTTACTGTAATTCTCCAAACATTGTATTACAGTTATTAAGCAGAGGTTTTATTTACTGTGTGAATTTCTTGTACATCACTTGTACAATTGTACATCATTGATTTGTGCTTTTGAACAGTCTATGAATGTATATATTTTAAAAGATTCACCTTCGTACTGCCACTGAAGACGCCAAACCCTCCCTGTTCGATTACCGCCTTGTCGCATTAACATCTGTGCCAATGAAGTACTTCGAGAGACTTGTAAAGAATCTTGGACTCCAAAACATTCATGTCGGATGACGCAGGTCCAGGGCCTCGCAGTTTACTAAGGGTCCCAGCCACCCTAGCGATGGCCTCTTCTCTGTGCTGAGGTCGGGCAAACAGTCCTGCTGCCTGTAGGCCGGCACAGAAAGGCTGCCTCTCCCCAGGCGATACAGATCATTAATGAGAATAGTGGACCTGCACACCAATGTACGCTATAGACTGCTTAACCCACTCATGTAGATATATAAATACTTATTTATTTATGGACTTCCGCATTACCTCCCCTTACTGCCAATTTTGCACACCATAGGTAATTGATTATAATGACTGATAATTGATGTCTAATGTTTGTAATACATTATGTCTTGTCTCTATCTTGGCAAAGTTATGCCCCCCCCTCCCTTTTTCCTTTTTCCATTGTGGAAAGTGGAGTTAGGCAACTATGCATTTCGCTGCACATTGTATTCGGTATAACCGTGTATGTCTGTGTTTCTCAATCCAGTCCTCGGGGACCCCCCAGCCACTCCACATTTTTTGCTTCTGCCCAGCGCCCAGCCAATCAAGGACACCAAATACCTGGCACAGGTGTGCTGGGAGCAAAAATGTGGAGTGTCTGGGAGTCCCAGAGGACTGGGTTGAGAAACACTGGTGTACGTGACAAAAAAAACTTTGAAACTAGAGAAGTAACACAAATTCAATCCAAACTTATCTGAAAATTATATGATGCACTCCAGCTCCTCCCATAGGATAAACCAGTGCTGGCTAATTAAATAATAATAAACAAAAACAATATCACATAAAATCTTCTAAACAAAGTGTTATGTGTGGGAGAGCTCTTTTTGCACATTTTTATTAAAACAAAGTTAGAAATTTAGAATAAATGATTATTCAAAACTGATTATGGATATACTGTCTGAAGCCGAAACTGATGTCATAATCAGGTCATTGAATAGTCTGGGATGGTTAATGAGTTGGCTTATTAAGGGTATGGCATCTGTAGGGGTTTTGTGACAATAACCAATATTTCTACCCTGTTTAACGGTATACACGCGCAGTGAAGGTGGGTCTTGACAAATGATATTGCGAATGAAATATTAACACGTCATAATGTACAGCACAACGTGCAGTGAAGATATACAGTGAGGATAAATAAAGTTGTTCTGTGGTTTTTGAGCGAGGTACCACTTGAAAGGTCGGAAAAAATGGACACCTAATGACTAAGAAAAATTTGGTATCGAAGAAGCTGGATTTCGAGGTTAGAAATGAATGGTTTATAGGAGAATGATTGGAAGATAAGAGGAAAACCTTGAGAAGGCTTTATGAAGCAGCTCTGCCTTCCTGGGAGACGTATGAGTTGGGAATGCTACTGTCACTTTTCACAGCTGCTGGATGAAAGTATTTCTGCTGCATGTTTCATGCTGCCTGTCCAATATTTTTTGGAGGGCAGCGTTTCTCAATCCAGTCCTCGGGGCCCCCAGACACTCCACATTTTTGCTTCCCTCCCAGCTCCCAGCCAACCAAGAACACCGAATACCTGGTACAGGTATTATGGATGAATCCATAATCATCCATCCATCCATCCATTTTCTATAACCGCTTATTCCATATGGGGTCGCGGGGGGTCCGGAGCCTATCCCAGAGGCTGCGGGCGCAAGGCAGGGAAGAACCCAGGATGGGGCGCCAACCCATCGCTGGGCATGAATCCATAATCAGTTTAGAGTAATCAGTTATTCTGCATGCCGAAATTTTCGCTCCCCCTCACATAACACTTTGTTCAGGAGATTTTATGTAATATTGTTTATTTTTATAATTATTTAATTAGCCAGCAGTGGTTTATCCAATAGGAGGAACCAGAGTGTATCATATAATGTTCACATAAGTTTGGACTGAATTCCTATTACTTCTCAAGGTTCAAGCTTCAAAGTTGTATTTGTCACGTACACCACTGTTTCTCAAGCCAGTCCTCGGAGACCCCCAGACACTCCACATTATTGCTCCCTGCCAGCTCCCAGCACACCTGTGCCAGGTATATGGTGTTTTTGATTGTCTCTGAGCTGGGTGGGAGCAATAATGTGGAATGTCTGGCAGGGAGATGGGAGGGAGCAAAAACATGGACCGGCTGTGGGTCCCCGAGGATCGGATTTGGAAACACTACTCTAGAGTATAGTTCTATAGCCTTGTGTTATGGGTTCAGGTGAAAACTGGTTTATCTTTTCTGAAGGAGCCCCCTTCATTTCATTCCTACCAATATGGAATGTGCCAATTACATATGGCCTGTGGACCTGGGTATCAGACGCGTGGCCCAGTTAGTTTTCTGTGGTATTCTATGGATTTCCTTTCTGATTAATTCAGGCAGATCCAAACGGGAAAAAAAGAAACGTAACCTTATCTTCACAGAATGTTACGCCAAGATATTCTAAATTCAAAAATAAACTTGCCTTACGCCGTCACAGACAGCAGGGATTGATGGGTTCTCATAGACTATATGTGGGGGCTGTTAGGGACCATTTATGCATTTATCACCATCAGCAGCCATGACTATTCTCCAGATGGTCCACTTTGCAAATGAAAGCAAAATAAATAGATAAATAGAAAGTAAAAACAATAAGAAAATACCACATGCACTTATCACACAAGTAAAATAATCTGTGGCACTGCCCAGGGCGATAAAGCAAGAATTATCTACAGAAGAACACATATCATTTGGTATGAAGGATTCATATTTATACAGTAGACTCAAATTACAAATATTGAACAAAGAAACTTTACCTTTATTTTGGGGAATGCATTGAACTTCCCACCTGGTTGCTTATAAATAAAATGGTACACCAAATGCGGAATGTGGTATTAATCACTCTGCAGCCGTATGATCCTCTTAACCTTTATATAAGTTCTTGCCTAATCAATCATTTGGAACCTTACATCTTCAAACAAACTGTTATATTGTCCTTTAGGTCGAGTTCATTCATCATTTCTCTCAGAAAGTCTCCAGTGTCCACATCCAATCACCCAACACACTATGGTACAAAATATGCACCTGATGAATGTATAGTTTGCCTGGTTTATTCGCTTGTGGGAGTTTTACTTACACAAATATGCTCTGAGGGCAGAAGGAAAAATGATTGGTTCAGAATGATAACCAATCAGATTGTAGAGGAGGTGGGACCAACCAATCAGATATCGCGATGATTTTATTTTTCTGGATACAGACATTTACTTTCTCCGAATACATTGGTATGAATTTCTTCTTACGGTTTACCTGGGAAAGATACCCAGAGGTTGTTTGCTTACCCTCATACTATGTGTTTACATCTTCAGAATGATCCAAACTGCTGGTTCTCCAACTCCTGAGAGTTGCAAAGAGTATCTGCTTACCAGATGCACAGCGAGGCAGATACAACCTCCTAGGAGATGTGATGTAGGGAAAATAGTTTTCAAAGTCTTACTTCACAGTTTTGGGATGGCTAGTGAGGTTGTTGATGGAGGCATACAAACTCATGCCATGTCAACTGTCATGACCTTGCACTTAGCAGCAGTGTCTTCATTCTGCTATGAATCAGAGACTTGCAAGGGTTCATATGTTTTAGAACAGGGGTAGGGCCAGTATGTATACAGGGTTTTGGGGTAATTTTTAGGTCAGCTGTTCAAACCCAGGTGTGAGAACTTTTCAGCCAATCAGAGCTCTAATTAGTAATCTAATTAAACACTTTTAGCGAAAACCTGCACACACAACAGCTCTTTCTGGATAAGATTGCCTGCCCCTGCCCTAGAATGTAAAAGGCTCTCAAGGAATCCAAGCTATTTACCATAATAACTTAGTTAATAAACAGCCTGTGAGCTTAAATCTTGGTGTTTCAATTCATTTCTGTCAGGAGGTTTAACGGACATGAATAAAAACACTTGGAACACAGTACAACAAGCTTCTGGCAGATTCAAACACAATATGAGAGCTGCTCACTCGTGTCTCTGTACCACTGATGGGAACCCAGCTCTGTTCACTTTGTTCATGCTGAATGTCCATTCTTCATGGCTGTAAAGACATTCTGTATTTCCAGTGAAAAGCATGTCCTTTGTCTTTTTGTATAATTGTCTGTCATGATGTCATTGGGGAGGCAATATGTGCAGGATATCTTTATATGTATAAAGCTGTCGGTTGCACAATGAAAGGGGTCAAGATGAAAATGTCAGCCTTCACCATCAGACAGGCTTCTTTGCCTATAGTAATTTCATAAATGAAATAAAACACAGTTCTACATATTGATTCATACCACTATACAAACACACACTACTGCTATGTCATCATGGTCTACATCAATGTTTCCCATCCTGGTTCTTGGGGACTCCCAGACAGTCCGCGTTTTTGCTACTGGGAATTGGGAGGGTGCAAAAATGTTCGGTTTAAGAGCTGCACTCACCAGACCCTAATAGCAACTGTTTTTTTTTTTACGTAGAATTTCAGAACAGGCTATTTTTTTCTCATAACACTATTAGGCTTACGGTTCATTTTTATGACCAGTCATCAGCTAAATCCGAAATGGCTTTTGATGAGCCTCTCAGTCACAGCCAATAAATCAAGTAGCTACATCTCACCCCTACCATTGTCCAATCACTCTTACAATGCACAGAATACTGACACCCCTTGAGTCACTGCAACAAGCAAAAAGATAGAAATATCAGTTGTATGACTTAAGCAATCCATATTATTCCTTAGTTTTACAAATTTAAGAAGAAATCTTTATTTTTATCAGATTCACAAAAAATAAACCCACATTTTATTCATGCTACCTGTATCTTCTCAGAACCCCCATAATTTTCTGTATCCCCATCAAAAAAGGAGGTTTGTTCCAACATTTGACACTAGACCCATCCAGATAATGAAGGCCTATGAGCAGGGAATCAGAGGCTAAGCTGCTCTGAGTGAAGGCTTACTTATTTTTTCAGCACAGCTGGTATTGACAGGTCGTTGCTTTCCATGCTATTAAATACCCAGGAGACTGGTATGTATTCTTTATACATAGTTTACCCCAGATTAAAGTGCTGAAGGTATATAGTCTGGCCTTTATGATGTTAATTTATAATAATAATTTAGTTTTAGTGTGACTGACTATGAGCATTAAAGTCTAATACCAAAAATGCTGAAATATTACAACTCTACAATTCCTCAGATTTCTCCAATTTTTGCTACCCTACCAAGCATTTAACCTGGTGTAATCAGTCTTGTGTGAGTTACTCCACGATTCTCTGGGTTCTTCCTGCAATCGAAAAATTGCAATTAAGTCAATTGCTGTTTATAAATTGTTAATCATCTGCATGCATGTACCTGTGTTGCATTGGCATCCAGTCCAGTATGTCTCCTGCCTCGTGTCCCGTGATCAACTGGTATCCCATCCAGTATGTCTCCTGTCTCGTGCCCTGTGATGGACTGGCATCCCATCTAGGGTGTCCCTTGCCTCGTGCCCTCTGATGGAATGGCATGGAATCTACGGTGTCCCCTGCCATGTGCTCTGTGATAGACTGGCATCCTGTCCAGGGTCTCTCCCTGCCCTGTGCCCTGTGATGGACTGGCATCCCATTCAGGGTGTCCCCTACCTCGTGAACTCTGATGGACTGGCATCCCATCCAGGGTGTCCCCTGCCTCGTGCCCTCTGATCGAATGGCATGGAATCCACGGTGTCCCCTGCCACGTGCCCTGTGATGGACTGGCATCCTTTCCAGGGTGTCCCCTACCCTGTGCTCTGTGATGGACTGGCATCCGTTCCAGGATGTCCCCTGTCTTGTGCCCCATAATGAACTGGCATCCCATTCAGGGTGTCCCCCTGCCTTGTGCCCCATAATGCATTGGTTTCCCATTCAGGGTGTCCCCCTGCTTTGGGCCCTGTGCTTCCTGTGATGGCTCCAGCCACACTATGATGCTGGTTATGGAATGTTCATAGATCCATAAATTCAATTTCATGTAGGTTTAGTTGCAAAATTAGCACTTACCATAAATATATTCAGCGTTATTTCAAGTCTCTGTCAGTGTAAGCAGACAAGAATATTTATGTTCTTCCGTATCTAACTTCAATCCAAGTATATGGTGTTGCACACAGAGTGTAATACCGCTACACTCTACGATCACGTTAAATTAAGCTATTAATTTAATTTACACTGCGCCATGTTTGCTAATAACCATAGCTTCATGCTTTCGTCTTTGAATCACAGGAAAATAATGCCCAAGCTGTATGAGGAATATTTCAGTTTGTTTACTCTTGGGTAAGATAATTAACGGGATACCGAAGAAGATCATTAAAGAAAGCAAATTTTAAATGTAATGATAACATAGTACTATGAGATCCATTAATTAGCATGCAGACATTCTATGTATATTCTAGTATAATCCCCGTTACACTGTTCTTCAGCAAAGGCACAGCTCAGAAACGGCACAAGAGACTGTTATAATATATAAGCACCAAACACATCATTCTGTCCTAATTATTACATTCTATTCACAGCTTCTTTCCTGATCAGGACGGTTGGAGGAACCTTTCGGTACTACTAGGGCATTACATGAAGTGTGCCTTAATTTAGGAGTAGCAATTTTTACCTAGTTTTCTGCTGTGGGTTCTAAATAACCCACCTTCCATTTAAAGTCAAATTAAAATGATGTACATTCGGTGCAGAAATCCACCTCTCCATATATTCGCTTGCCGATATCTTCAACATTATTTCTTGTCAGTGGAAAACTCCTTTGTAACATGAACCTGATTCTGTATAGAAATCTAAGGTAATGTAATTTTTTTTTTGCTGAGTCACTGTCTATTTGGTCAAAATATTCAACCGCAATGGAGAAAACTAGCATGTACCGGTTTTAAGCTGTCAAGGGACTAAGTTTAAGCTATGGAAATGCCAGAATGATCGAGGGAAATTTTTTGTTAATGTTTAATTTACTTAGAAACATCCATATTCATATCAAACAATAAGTTACTAAGAAATCGTAATAGTTACAAATTTGAATCGTGTCAACATTTTCAAACTATACAATGTAAACTTTATTTCTTCTTTTACTCATTACTCATCATTTCTTTATCTTCTTTCCTCATTCAATGTGCCTCATTTGAATTCTCATACTTTGTTATATGGGATTTTAGTCCAATGAAGTGAGACAGACCCTTTTGAATGCTTGCTTTACATAATTTGGGGAATAATACAAAATCCTACCAGGACCTGAGTTCATTGTTCTACCCGGTTCCACTACCCCGAAGGGGCATTGATGACCTGGAAATGAGACCCCAGCATGTCGTCCCTAGAGTCAAGGAAAGATCACCTTTTCTCATATGATTTATGTAGCTACCTCCTCCCTCTCACACAATTTATTCTACCCGACTCCAGTTGAAACAGTATTACTTTCCTGACAATAATGTGACAAATAGAGCCCTTTTAAAAGCTGTTTCATATTTGGGGATCCAAGCTAAAAGTCTCTTTTAAAGAAATCCTTTGTCTAGTATTTTTTCCTGGGTGGGAGAAGTATCTGGTCCTATAACACGACTTAAACAACAATGTAAACAACAAGAAAACAGGGGCAGGAAGTTGACAATCTTTCAGAAATGATTAACAAGAGGAACTTTAAGTTTGTCCTCACAGCAATAAAGATAAATCAATGTGCGTAATTAACACACTTGCAGTTACAACTCTCTATGTGGGTAAGTACTTGTTATTGTTAAATTATCTAATGACGGGAAAAAAAATACCCCATAAAAATTCAATAACAAGTGCATGAACACTCCTAATAACCTAATTTACTAAAGGGAAAATGTGATTATAGAATATTTTGATTTCTTGTTATACAGATGATAAATCTCTTGATGTGAAAATCATTCATATACTATACAATCTCAATTTCCATCACACTGTTAATTTTGCACCACATTGATATTTCCATTTGTTACTTATGACCATGAGGAAACAGTTAACAGCATGTATAGTAGGCGTGCACGTTTTAACATTCAGACACATAGGAATCTACCCTCTGCTTACAGATACTACACAGTTTTAAGTGCTGTAATAGAGACATTCTGGATAGAAATTGCAGTCACGCCGCACAAAGGTGGGGTGCCTTCAAATCGTACCCCTGCCGTTTCTTCAGCTAATGAGCTTCCTGTGCAAGAAGGCACAGAGTTTGAAGCAGTACTCCGTCAAGAGAATGATAAAAGTCCAGTATTAGTGCAGCCCTCTGGTCTGGGTCAGCGCTTTCTACATGCAATGAGATGCCAGCTACAAACTACTTTCTTGAGGGTAATGCTGTCACAAGTTCACGCTTGGATTTTTCTGAGGACAAAAACTTTTCTTGTGCTCTTCTCATTGAAAAACCCTCGCCCCGCTGTCACCCTCTCTAGCCTTGTGTTCCACCGACTACCCTTCCGTCCTTTCCCATCATATTTGCTGCTACGAAAGGTCACGATGTAAACCAGCTTGAGTTTGTTTTTGTGTGCAGCAATGTAGAGGGAGGGTGAATGCTGGGACGCAGTGGGTGGGGGTAGGTGATCTGTGGTGGAGCAGATGTCTTTGACAAGATGAGATACAAAGGTCATAACACCCCCTAACGACATTTAGAACTTGAGATGCAGCAACATCTTATAGCTCTTGTTAACCCTTTTCAGTATTTTCTTTTTATGTTTTTTTCCATCTTTCAAATAGCTATGCATCCAGACTGTGCCTCATGCAGGCTCTTGTAGGAGGTTTAGAATGTGCCTCCTCTTATACATGCACGGGCCTCAATGACCAGCGGTAATCATTATGTCACGTATTTGGCAAATGGTGATTCACACCTGGGGGGACCATTCAGGGCATATTCATGCAAAATAAGCCTGACATTTGCGCTTTCGACCGAAAAACCGCACAGCATATAAGTGTAGCTCGAGGACGACGGTTATGTGTCTAAAACCACCTGAGGCCACATTGGCAGAACCAGACCAATGAAATGTGATCACTTACCCATAAACGCTCCTGATTGTGTAACCGTAACGGCCCTTTGTTTTAGCCTTCATAAAGAAGACCTATTGGTTTAAAATAAGCAGTGGCTGAGAGGTAGATGAGAGATTTTTTTAACATGTAATTTCTTAATGGTTTTAAATTGACTGAACATGTTACAGAATCCATGAATAAATCAAATACAGTTAGATATATATATATATATTATAAAAGGCAAATATCTGTCTATCCTTCTTCCCTGCTAGCCAGGAAAAATAGGTACCAAGGCAAAATTGAGCAATCTATTCCAGAGAACACACATGTATACTAAGAGCAATTTAGTCGCAACAACTGATTTTGGGACCGCACACACACTCAGCCAGAAATTTTTAAGGTCCCAACCCTGGATACCCACTGAGCCGTCATGCATTGATAATAAAAGGTATAAGAATTAACAAAAGCTGGATCTAAACTTGTATATATTTGAATCTTATGTAAATCGATTAGTAAATGGATTGAGATAAGAATAATGGATCCATTAGCAGCATTCGTGACCAAGGTTATAGAGAGCCTGCAGGTGATATTGATTTCTGAAATAAGACATTGGTTCAAGAAAAATTTTAAAAGGACCAGAATGTACTTGTTTTCACTCCAGTACACATTATGAAACTGCCGATTGCCGAGCGTTGAAAATCACTGTCAGGATTCTTGAAAACACTTTTTTGTTGAAGCGCTCTTAAAGGCTTTCATGAAGGTGTCAGCGAAGAGATACAATTATACAAATTTTCCAACGTGTTAGACATTTTATTTTTATGCTAAAACATCAGAGAGGGGCCCACCCTTCACTGGGGTACTTTGGAAAGGTGAGCTAGTATTCTGAGTGACTTTTTGAACATGTAACAGTTGAACTCAGATGAGGAGTTGCAGGGACAGTAGAAAAACTGAGTGCCTTCAAAGAGTTTTTAGAAGATAGATCCTAGAGCAGATAAACTAGCAATACCCAAAAAAGTCAAATCCTGCGCTTCTATAAACATAGTAGAATAAGAAATGCATATATGCATTTTGCAGATTCTTTTGTGCAATGTGACACGCTTGCAAGGGTCAGCCAACATCCTGGGAGCCTTTATCAAAGGGCCAGTTGTGATAGAGTTACTCTGGCAACCACAGGATCTAAACTCCTCACAATCGAGAAATTGACATGGATCCCCAACCTGCTGAGATACACAGCGCCCCCACACAAAGGCTTTTTATTTATTTATCCAAAGCATCATACATTTTTGAGAAAGCTGGGCTCTGGAGTAATTGAAGGTTAAGGGCCTTGCTGAAGGGCCCGATGGTGACATCACTCTGCTGACCTTGGTGATCTTTCTGATCACAACCACAGATCTGAATCTTAACCTGCTGAACCACACGCCTGATATGTACAGTGTCTGCACCCAATGACACCTGCAACCAAATGTTCCATACAAAGAATCAGGTGTAACAGGCATGCCTTTAGTGTTAGATTTCATGTGAAATTGATGCTATAAGCCACCTAACAGAATGCATTATGGTCTGACCTATTCTGGAAATCTCTCAGTTTGTATTCAAGTAGTAACCAAACACTCATTTCTTACAAAGTAGAGTCTTCACTGAAATTGACCTTTTTGACAGAGGGTGAATTCACAAAGTGCCTCATGTTGTAAGGCTTACTACCATGGTTTCCATCTTAATTTGGGATATAAGGAGATGACAGGTACCCCGGTGCACCAGTACATACCCTTGTGGAGAAGTGGGCAGAATGAGACTTAATGTACCAGCCAGCAGTGCAGTGTTGACAAGCAGAATATCATAGCATCCCTCCTGACTTGGAAAAACAGCTCTTAAGTGACGAAGAGCAAAGTTTGATTTCCTTTCTATTTGGACCCTTTTGTTTGGCCTGGGCAGACAAAATCATTTTATTTAAAAGCCCAACAGAACAACTACACACTGAATCATACATGCCCTAGAAAGAACAGCCATTAAGCAACCTCTTAAGCAATTGGCATGCATGTGGAATTTTGTGCAAAAAAAATACAAGATTTACTTCTTCTAGAGCTGAAGTACAGTGTATGAAATCCCAAACTAATTAAAAAAAAATTCTTTCATTCCACTGAATATAGAAGTGCTGGGGGTGCAGGTCATTTCCTTAGCGGTAGCATAATTTACATGAATGGCAGGTAGAGATGTAATAATTAAATAGATACTTTAATGGCAACGATGAAATCTTAACATAACAAGCAGGCCTAAGATATTATATTCAGATATTGCTGTTTTGGCCAAATTGCCCGTAGGTGTGCGTGTGTGTGTGAATGGTGTGTGAGTGTGCCCAGTGATGGGTTGGCGCCCCATCCTGGGTTGTTCCCTGCCTTGC
>JAAGVU020000078.1:9897765-9924784 GCA_011763525.2 Mormyrus iriodes | reverse complement strand
ACCCTGTTCCAGAGGTGCAACTCCTCTCGAGAGTTCATGGCCTGATGGGCTGGGACCCGGGGAGGATAATTAGAAAAAAACTGTTTAAATCTTAAGTTTTAATCTTAAGTCTTATAATAAAACACATAATATTAAAGCACCAGTGTCCTGGTAATCTTTTAGTGTTGTATCTGTTTTGGGTTGAAGTTTTTGCATCATTATACCAAACACTTTTGTATTGCCTTAGATTGCATTAGACATCACTGTATATGCATTGGTCATATACAGCTAGAGATACGAGGCATAGAATGAAAGGTTCGGTGATGACGTCATCGTTGCATGGCAATCTGCCGACTAGTTGACTTTTGAATCTCGTGAAGATACAACCAAGCTGCACATAAGTAGCTAACTTAAGCCGCGTGTGACTTTACCATTAGTTCAGGCGATATGGGCGACCATGTGCTAGGAACACAACGACAAGGGAATCCGCAAACACACTGAGAAGGCACAGCAGTGATCCATAGCCCCGCCCACTGGCCCGTTTCAATTAACATTTATTTGCGTGCCGTGCACTTTAAAATGAAAACGCAAAGTAGCACATGAAAAGTCGAACTGGAAAATGTAAAGACACAAAGGTTTTTTAAATTTTATCCTTTAATTTTTCACAACTGCCTGATGCATGAGTGGAAAATTGAAATGCAAATTGTGTTATTTCATTTTATATTTCATTTTGGCAGGATCGTTGCGCATAGACTGCCAAAACTAAATGGCAAAGTGGAGATTGCATTTTTATTTAATCATTATCATTTTCCTTTTCGCTTTGGCAGGAAATACCTCCCATACAAACTTAGCAAGCTATGCAATTTTAATGACGTTCTTTTTCAGCATTAAAATCAGTCAAAAGCAGGGGTGTCAAAGTCAGTCGCAAAAAAATAAAAACAGGGTTTAATTTGAAGGCCAAACCAGGTCAATATTCATTGAAAAACAGTCTTAAATTAACTATATTTAGTCAGATGCATTATGACGAATTATTCATACAGAAACGTCCACTTAACTTCTCCCAACATCTTAGAATTCAAAACAAACCAAGCTTACAGATTAAGCAAACAAATGAAAGATCACATTAAGAATAAAAAAACATTAGTGGCATTAATTTTTTAGTACAACTAAAATATTAATGAAAGGCGTATTGTGACGTCCATAAGTTAGTAGCCTGTATAAATTCAGCGTATCCTGATGTGTATTAAATTGGATTAGCGGGGCACGCCGCATGCTACCGTTTTGTTAAATCATAAAAGCCATATGCACTGAAATGGCAGTGAAGAAAAAGAAAGGGGCAGCTCGACAGCCTTAACATTTTTGAAAGAGGAGATATTGTGGATAAATATGGAAAAAAGACGTGTGGTGTGGTGGTGCATTTTGCAGTTTAAAGTCCCACGTTTATTAAATTTATACAGATTACTAATATTTTAGGCGCACTACTAAGCTGCTTACCAAATTCTCGACCTAAGTAAACGCCTGTACCGAAAAGTCAACTTCCAGAGAAATGGGTGTAAAATATACCTTAAGTCTTACATTGAAACTAACGCCGCGTTCTTTGCTGGTTGCACCACTGCTACTTAACCCTTGTGTATTTTACTTCTTCCGTTCTAAATTCTAGAATCTATAGGATTTATCCTCATTTTGAAAATGGACTGGGGTCACTTTGACCCCAATAATAACACAGGGGTTAGGTTGCGTTTTTCCCCACGGACACGCAGCAGTATCATCGTCTGATATAAGCGGAACTCGCCAGTCCACGCGTGTATGGAGTTTGGGTTATACATAGCTGGCGATCTGTTTTCTCTGTATTTGTGAGATCTGTTTAAAGCATAGCTGTGATGAAGCCCGTAATGCGCCACCATCAGCGGTGCGAAGGAAATGTTGGTTTTAGGGGCGCGACGGATCACAAAACTCGGGGTTAGGCTCATCTCACGCTATCTGCACCAGCAAAAAAAAAGAAAGACATATAACTTTGCTTCCCATTTAGTATTTAAAGAACTGAAAGAAAACTCAAAGCGAGGAGCATTTAACATGCCCGCTCACTAGAACACGAACTGCTTCGTTAAATAACGTTAAATAAGGACCGGAGTAAAGTTAGCAGTGGGTTCGATATTCGCCAGACATTCACAGACCATCTCTGAATATACTTCATTAAAACATTACAAAACAATGGAAATTCCAACATTTTGTTTATTTATTCAGGGACTTACAAGAATGTCTGCATCCTGCGATCTGTGACTAGGGCCTGGGTTATACACATTTATGAACTCTGCTAGATTAGAGAACTGACCTTTCAGTGCCTTTTATTTGCGGTTAAGAATTTAGAAGTTCTCCCAGAACTTAAAAGGAAAGCAGTGCAGGGACAACAAAGGGAGTATGATGCGTCCTTTTTTTTGCTTATGGTTACAATTTTTGCTGGCACATTTTTTAATTTGCTCTAGGGTGTGTCCAATTTGTGCTGCATTAGAGTAATAATCTAACTTGCTATGGTGTAAAATGGATAAATTTTTTAGTGTTTTCAACGGCCAGAAATTGCCTTAGTATTTCCATATTTCTCAGCTGGAAAGAACATGTTTTGATAGCATGATTTTTTTGACACAGTTGTCATTTACATTATACCTAAGATTCAAGCTGACCACGCAAAGTAAAAGGCTGAGCGCTGAGATATAAGAAAAATAGTCTATAGCTCCATAGTGTAAGTTATAGAGCAAGCAGGGCTTGCCTTAGAAAACACAGAGACTCACTGCAGACATCCCACTTTTCCTGGAAGTTTCAGGAATTTCCCACAAATTGACCGCAGTTCACTGACACCTGCAACTATTCAGCAGCAGTAAAATGAACTAGGCTTGGGCGATATCTAATTAATTACCATCATACCAACCAGACATTATACTGTGGTATGTGGAATGTTGACTATATATTTATTAAGTAATGCTATTCCGATATTTCCTGATAAAATTTAATTAGCGGGGGTGCCCAGGGGTTGCAGGAGTATTTTCTAAGGAAAATTCCGCAGTAATACCGTCCAGTCGTAGCCAGCAACCCCCCAATACTCCACCCAATTGTCCCTGATCTGTTTCCCTGAAATCAATTTGCCTAATGTGGGAAATCTGTCAGTGAGACGCTGAGGGGCAGGAAATGGAACATAAGCGTGATCTAATCCAACTTGATTGTTTGGAACGTTCTGGAAATCAAGGTTTTTCGCCCTCTGTTGGATACCCTGAGAATTGCATTTTATGAAAATTTTTGTCTGATATTCATTCATCCATTTTTTCCCTCTTCAGTTAAACAATTTGCTAGGTAAACTGCAGAGTGTCTTCTGGTCTTATTGAAAAGCTCATTTGTGTGTTTATAGTTTATGAATGAAAATTGACTTTATTTATGTGTTTGTCGTCTTCATTCTCAGACAGCTTTTCCTGGTGAGTGTCGTGGTGGCTGCATACGAAGTAGGTCAGACCTGGCCATCCTTATAGTGGCCATAATCTCAGTCTTATTCTGGGGAATCTCTAAACATTCCCAGGTCATGTGGGAGATATTAACTGCCCTGGGGGCCTAGGAAGACCATCAAGCGGGCCATGAGAGAGAATTGAAAACGATGTAATGGCAGTAATCCACTAATCAGCCCACAGGGTGCTAGAGATTAATCTTACTGATTGGGGGTGGAGGGGGGGGGTTCCTAGTAAAACAATTTGCCTGTCTGGGGATGAAGTTTTGGGCTGGTGGGTCAAACTGTCAGATTTTAGTAAGTATAACCATTTCATTTGTCCTGAGGTGGAACAGATCCCTGTGCATTAATCTACGCCTGGCTCCCCACAACCTGTCCTGGGTTCTGGGTCGTACGGCCAGTGGGACACGCCCAAAACAGCTCCTCTGGGAGATGATGAGGCCACATCTTAATTAGATGCCTGTCCCACCTCATCTGGCTTCTCTCAGTCTGAAGGAGCTCTATTTCAGAGTCCCCCAAACCTTTAAGCCCCTAACCCTGTCATGGAGTGTAGATATGAGATACTTAAAATCCTCCACTAAGTGCAGATTCTGGTACAGATCTCTGCGTTGTCTTTTCTGAACCAAGTTTCTTTTGATTGTCCATAGCTGCTGGCTTACTCTGCTGTAATGTTGTCAATCTTAGAAATGCATCCAATCATTCCAAGCATTAAAGAGTATCAAAGAGCCTTGCTTTAATGTATAATGCTATTTATGCAGACTGGAAGACCCACAGTTTGAAATTCTGCATTATCGATAACCCATGGTAAATGTCTGGTTGATTTTAGTTTTCAAAAGTGCTGTTTTTTGTGGGCCATGTGGATCTATTGAGATGCGTAATTCTAATAATCTGGTGATTAAAAGGAAAAAGAGAAATGATTTATTCATGAGAAAAGCAAATTTTTGCATATCAGCTTCTCAACCAGGTCTGTGATTTTGTCAATGTTCTGGACTAGAACCCTGTAGAATCAATGAGTGTAGGAAAGCAGATGTGTATCAAAAGTGTCTAAATTGAAGTCAGAAAGGAAAAAAAAATAACTAGCTAGCTACAAATACTGAACATGGCCATGGGGATTATGCAAATGAAAGTGCACAGAAATATGCATGCATTCATTTTATTGGTTTGTCAAAGCTAAGCACTTTCTGTACACAAGTTAGGGCCTTTTGGTTAGGCTGCAGCTAAAGGCGCTGTATCTGAAGTTATTGTGGGAACACTGTTAGTCTCCTCCCTTCCATTTAGGATACAGACTATCCCTATTATAGGAACCGGGGTGTTCCCAAAATCATCTCAGTTGTTAACAAAGGTTATGCTGTCAGAGAATTACCAAGTAACTAGCAGCATAGGGAGATTAGTGCGCTATAGGTATACTTTTGGTAAGAGGTTGGTGATCATTAGATTCCATTAGATTTCCTTTGATTTTTTTTTAACTTTGAAGCTGGGTGACATAGCAGCTCAGTGGGTAGCATGGCTGGGGGAGGGGGGGTCGAATCCTATCCTGTATGTGTGGAGTTTGGATGGTCTCTCTCTGTCATGCACGTTTCCACCCACAGTGAAAAGACCTACCATTATATTAGTGAGTGCCTCTGAATTGTGATGGACTAGCATCCTGCCTGGGGTGTACCCCTGCCTTCTCTCCTGTGCTGCCAGGGGGGAGCCTCCAGGCCCCCTCATGGCCCTGACCAGGTTGGAAAATGGATGAATATGAAACTCCTTTTTAACACCTCCGGATATTGAGACCTTATGTCATTAGTGCCAGTGTGGACAACTTAGGTGGGGGCCTCATTGCATGCAAAGGAGTCTAATTTAATGCCAGTCAGCATTTTGCTGAGACCGATCCTTAATTATGCCAGTCAGAAATTTTTAATAAGTTTATTGAGCTGCCAGTGATGAGTGCCATGGCTGCAGTATCAGACATGCTAAATAAAAGCAGGAAGCCTTGTAGTTTTAATGAATTTGCAGTCAGTGTGCTAGAGGTCTAATGTCAATGTTAACATCTTTTTTATTCTGCTTATAAATCTGATTTAGTTGTACATCTTGTTAGCCCTGACAGTGGACACTAAATGATCATGTGCAGGCGAAGTACTGAGCAAATAACCCTGATTCTGAATCAGAGTCTGATCATAATGTTGTTACTAACCTAGAAATAACAGGCTACCCTAAGCCTGAATGCATTATGGTGTGTGTGTGTGTGTGTGTGTGTGTGTGTGTGTGGGCGGGGGTATGTATATTTTTTCATTCCCCACAAAGAGAATCTCAATTTTATTAAAATCTGTGACTGCAATCACAAAAGTAAACATGTTAGAAGTATTGTATTTTGTCTGGTTACTCTTATGGTTAAGGTTAGGGCTACGGAGGGGTTAAGGTTTTCATAGCTGGGATTAGGGTTATAGCCATAAGAATGAATGACTGGTCCCTACAAAGATACACTACATGGACACAGGTATGGGGACACCTGGCCATTACACCTACAGGAACTTTTATGATGTCCCATTCCAAATCCATAGGCATCAGTATGGGGTCTGTAGCATTTCCCTCCAAAATCATGGCCAAAGACTTAACTAATAGTTCACAATTTATTTAAAACAACAATTGAAAACAAAACCCAGTGTAAGAGCTTGTGCCTTTTCTGGAGGGGGCTCAAACTGCTTACCCAAACTTAAGCCGCAAAAGAAAAACACATCCTCTGCTTAGCGCAGCCTTAACTGATAAACTATACACAATGGCGATATTGTGATAAACGAAACCGGAAGTCCTTCACAAATAAAGATCCCATTAACCACATGGGAAACAAATTACACAAGATAAAGAAAAATGCAAGCCAAATATGCATATATAAGCTACATAAAATATACATTAAAAATGTATGTATAATATATGCAATACACAAATCTGCATAATCAGCATATCACTTTGCTTCATTTTATACTTTGGGGTTGTTTACAGAGTGGGTCACCTCTTTGCAGCTATAACATCTGCCGCTCTTCTGGCAAGGCTTTCCTCAAGATTGGAGTGTGTCCACGGGAATTTATGTTCATTCATTCAGAAGAGCATTTGTGAGGTCAGGCACTGATGTTGGATGTGAAGGCCTGGCTCACAAATTCTGTTTTAGTTCATACAAAAGGTGTTCAGTTGGATTGAGGTCAGGGCTCTGTGCAGGCAAGTCAAGTTCTTCCACACCAAACTCACCCAACCATGCCTATATGGACCTTGCTTTGTGCACTGGGGCATAGTCATGCTGGAACAGAAAAGGGCCTTTCCCAAACTGTTCCCACAAAGCTGGAAGCATGGAATTGTCCAAAATATCCTGGTTTGCTGAAGCATTAAGAGCTCCTTTCACTGGCACTAAGGGACTTTACAGTTGGCACAATGCAGTCAGACAGGTAACGTTCTCCTGGCATCTGCCAACCCTGACTTGTCCATCAGACTACCAGACAGAAGCGTAATTCGTCACTCCATAGAACATGTTTCCACTGCTCCACCGTCCAGTGGCAGTGTGCTTTACACCACTTCATCAGACGCTTGGCATTGCGTTGGTGATGTAAGGCTTGCAACCTGCTTAGCCATGGAAGCCCATTTCACGAAGCTCTAGACACACAGTTTTTGTGCTGGGGTTAATGCCAGAGGAAGTTTGGAGCTCTGCAGTTACGGAGTCAACAGAGCGTTGGCGACTTTTATACACTATGTGCCTCAGCACTTGGCGACCCCGCTCTGTTTCTTTATGTGGTCTGCCACTTCATGGCTGAGTTTCTGTTGTTCCTAAATATTTCCACTTTGTAATAATACCGCTTACAGTTGACGGTGGAATATCTAGCAAGAAATTTCACGAATTGACTTATTGCAAAGGTGGCATCCTATGACAGTACCATGCTCAAAATCACTGAGCTCTTCAGAATGGCCCATTCTTTCACAAATGTTTGTAAACCTGACTGCATGGCTAGCTGCTTTATTTAATACACCTGTGGCAATGAGTCTGAATGAAACACCTGAATTCAATGATTGAGAGGGGTGTGCAAATACTTTTGTCTATATAGTGTACGCATATATGTTTGTGTATGTGTGCATTTATACAGTAGAACCCTCATATCATGGCAGTTATCTGGGGTGAATCTCAGTATGCGTTCTTGACCGTACTTGTGGTCTCGTGTAGCTGTTTTATGTTGTCTTCCATTGCCGAAGACCAGTTCCGATACTAAGAACACAAGTACATGGGGAATGTAAAAATTCCTGTGTGTTGGTCTTGCTCCGCCCCAAATATCAAGGATACATCAGTTGCATCCTCAGCAAACGAGACCAATCCCATGATTCATTGTGCCCCAAGTTTGTTCTTGGAAGGCAAGTTAGCAAGACCGGTCTTGCCAAGATCACAAGTACAGTCTTTGCATTCTTGATATTGAGATTCACCCCTGAAGTTTGCCGTGGTCCAAAAATGCATTAAGAGGTCAGAACCACAATGGACATGATATTTCCTGCCAGTCTGCCAGAAGCCATATTATAGCGTGTCATCGTTTTCTAAAACTGTCGAAGGCTTTGGATAAAGTGCTAATGTTTCTGGAGGGGCTAACATCTTGTGTAAACACAGTCACTGGAAGAATTATGGTTGTGTATTTAAACCAGTGTTCTCTAGCATCTTTCTGTTTCCAACCCATTATTACACAAGAAGAAAGGCAGAAGAGGTATAATGATAGATTACTGACCATATTGAAATCTATTTAACAGTTGGGTATTTCAGCTGGTCACAAAACAAAGATCATTCTATACACTGGTGCAACATCAGATTACTGTGCGGTCGTGAGACACAAACACAACGAGTCCAATAAGCCCCTCACTCAGTAGTACAATGGGACAGAGGCTGTGTATGAGCAGAATTTGAGCCCCCTTGTCATAGGTCCATGTATTCACAACTTATGGGAAGCCCTTCTCAGTAGTCTCCTCTTTCAAATATCCAGAATACATCCTCTTAGGAGACTGTAGGATCAAGAAATGTATCACAGGATCAAGAAGACTTTCTGTGGCAGTTTCAGGAAAAATATGTTTTAGAATAAAGACCTTCATCTACACTCTAAGGTTGCTGTCATTGCATTCATATTCGTTTATGGCTGTGGAACTTGGATTATCAAACTGCCAAGCTGATGGGAGATTTTCACGTTACGTATCTACAGTACATTCTGGGCATAACCTGGCATGATTATCTGTTACATATTGACATACCTGCAAAAAAATGACATCAGGAGTATGGAGGCCACAATAAGCCAGCATCAAGTATGTTAGCCTGTTCTAAAGAATTGTGGGAAATGTGCCCACATATCAGAAACTCCCTGTCTTCAAATGGCTCACCTGGGGGAAAGAGGTGCTTCAAAGGTTTCAAACAACAGAGGAGAGTTATAGCCATGACTACAACAGTAGCAGTAAAGTCAGCCGCAAACAGATACTTTAGCTCTCACAGTTGACTTCACCCTTACACCAAAGTGCACCATTCAAGAGACAGAAGTGGAAGTCATTATCAGACATGATGCATGAGCCATACACATCTACAGGGCTTATTTTTGCCATTACATGGGGCTATGGATGAAGGGAATAAGGGAAGACATTGCAGCACTGAGAAGGTGGGATTATTTTAGTAAAAATCCAGCTACCATCTTCTAGCATCTCTACGGATAAGTACTGCTTAAATGTACTCACTCACAGCGATAATTATAGCTACTCTGGGGTTTCTTTAATCCAACACAGTTTCTTTTTATCATCAACTATAAAAATAGATGAATTTATAAATATAAAGTAAATAAGGTGGCAGTGCTTGTTTCTCCTATATATATCCACCCTAATGCCTCAATCCTGCATGCTACAGCCTGCTGTAAACCCGTTCAGCCTCTTATTGGCTCAGTTCTCCCTTCTTTGTCTATGGCTATGAAATGCCATCTCCTTCTTTCCCCACATTCTACCACTTTTCCCTGTGTTATTTTTGGGGTCGAAGTGACCCCGGTCCATTTTTCAAACTGAGGATCAATTCTATAGAATCTAGTATTTAGAACGGAAGAAGTAAAATACACAAGGGTTAAACTGACAATGTTTCTCATTCTGGGATTGTTTTGACTTTCTTGCCTATGTCATTCACCTTTTTTAAGTAACAGCTATCCACTGTGCCCTACCCCGACTCCCTCATGCCATACCACAGCAATCTGGGAATGTAATGAATACTGCACATGCAGGGCAGAGGTTATCATTTAGCTAGTATCAGTCCGGCCTGCTATTAACTGTTCACCTGACATTTTTTTCTCAGTAATTTCCTAATAGTTCTGATGTTTCAAAAGTGTTTCCAATATAGATCAGTTCCTCTAATGAACCTTATATTCTTTAAAGTATTTAAGTGTCAATTTGTTAAATCTTCATTCCCATAAATTCAATACTCTGCAAAATATTGTCTTCACACAAGTCCTTTTATCTATATAGAATCAGTTCAATTAACCTGAAAATACTCATGGCACATTCCTGGTTTGGAAGAATTGACACTGCTGGGCCATGATGCTCTACTGACTCCCATATTTATGGTTCGTGACATAAACGATAGAGGTGCCATTATTCAGGGGGTAGCATGGTGCCCCCACCACCACCTTTAAAGTTCTAGGTTCATTTACCATCTGTGTGTGTGCGAACGTGTGTGTGTGGGGGGGTGTTATGTATATTTTAAAAACTTTCCATCCATCGATCCATTTCCTGCCATTTATCTGGGGTCGGGTCGTGAGGGCAGCAGTTTAAGCAGGGATGCCCAGACCTCCCTCTCACCGGCAACCTCCTCCAGCTCCACCGGGGGGATACCAAGACATTCCCAGGCCAGCCGAGAGATATAATCTCTCCAGCGTGTCCTGGGTCTGCCCCGGGGCCTCCTCCCGGTTTGACATGCCCGAAACACCTCCCCAGGGAGCCGTCCAGGAGGCATCCTAGATAGATGCCCGAACCACCTTAACTGGCTCCTTTTGATGCGGAGGAGCAGCATCTCTACTTTGAGCTCCTCCCGAAGGTCCAAGCTCCTCACCCTACCTCTAAGGGTGAGCCCAGCCACCCTGTGGAGGAAACTCATTTTGGCTGCTTGTATCTGCGATCTCGTTCTTTTGGTCACTACCCAGAGCTCATGATCATAGGTGAGGGTAGGAACGTAGATCGACTGGTAAAATGAGAGCTTTGCCTTCTGGCTCCGCTCCCTCTTCACCAAAACAGAGCGATGCAGCATCTACATTACTTCCGACGCTGCAGCGATCCGTCTGTCGATCTCTCGCTCCCTTTTTCCATCTCTTGTGAACAAGACCCCGAGATACTTCAACTCCTCCGCATGAGGCAATAACTCATCCCCCACCAGGAGAGGGAAATCCACCCTTTTCCGGTCGAGAACCACGGCCTCAGATTTGGAGGTGCTAATCCTCATCCCGGCCGCCTCACACTCAGCTGCAAACCGCCCCAGTGCATGCTGCAGGTCACAGCTCGATGACACCAACAGGACCACGTCATCTGCAAAAAGCAGAGACGTGATCCTGAGGCCCCTGAACTGTACCCCCTCCGCCCCTTGGCTACGCCTAGAAATTCTGTCCATAAAAGTTGTGAACAGAATCAGTGACAAAGGGCAGCCCTGGCGGAGTCCAACACCCACCAGGAACGAGTCCGACTTAATGCTGGCAATGCAAACCAAACTTTCGCTCTGTTTGTACAGGGACCTGATGGCCCACAGCAATGGACCCCGTACCCCATACTCGTGGAGCACCCCCCACAGGACTCCCCGAGGGACACGGTCATATGCCTTTTCCAAGTCCACAAAACACATGTAGACTGGTTGGGCAAACTCCTATAAACCCTCCAGTATCTTTGTGAGAGTGAGGAGATGATCCAGTGTTCCACGATCAGGACGGAATCCGCATTGTTCCTCCTGGATCCGAGGTTTATCCAATGGACAGACCCTCCTCTCCAGTACCCCGGCATAGACCTTCCCAGGGAGGCTGAGGAGTGTGATCCCCCTGAAGTTGGAACACATCCTCCAGTCCCCGTTCTTAAAGATTGGGAAGACCACCCCAGTTTGCCAATCCAAAGGCACGCAATGTTGAAGAGGCGTGTCAGCCAGGACAACCCAACAACATCAAGAGCTTTCAAGAACTCAGGGTGAATCTCATCCACCCCCATAGCCCTGCCACCGAGTTGTTGTTTAACTACTTCAGTGAGCTCAGCCCCAGAGATGGGCAAATCCTCCTCCGAGTCTTCCAGCTCTACTTCCTCCAAGGAAGGCGTATCAGTGGGATTTAGGAGATCCTCCATATATTCCTTCCATTGCCCGACTATATCCCCAGTTGAGGTCAGCAGCCCTCCATCCCTGCTATAGACAGCATCGGTGAAGCCCTGCTTCCCCCTCCTAAGTCGCCTGACGGTTTGCCAGAACCTTTTCAAAGATGACCGAAAGTCCTTCTCCATAGGCTATTCCAAATTATTTTGACATTGTGGGGACCACTTTTTACTTTTTCAGTCCCCACAAGGGGAAACTCATTTTTATAAAAGTCTGTGACTGCATTCAAAAAACGAAAAATGCCAAAAGTCTTGTATTTTGTTTGGTTACCTTTGGTTAAGGTTAGGACTGGGCAGGGGTTAAGGCTGGCATTTTTGGTATTAGGCTTTTTCCCACAGAAATGAGTGGATGGTCCCCACAAAGATATGAATACAAACATGTGTCTGTGTATGTATCGTCATGTATATATTACATTTGTTCGATATTTTCTCTTTAATAGTTTGGGAGATAAAAAGCACGTTGTCTTTCATTGTTTCAAACCACAGTGATATAGTGATATTTACCAGAGTAATGACCAAATGTGGTTAGACTTCTGCTTTCTGTTTGAAGTGAAGGATTTGCAACAAAAAATAGTTATGTTTTGATTTGTTCAGACCTCAGATCTAGAATTTTCTTTCACAATAATATGTTTTTCCCTATTATGAGTTTCAAAAATGAGAATTTACACTGGCTTATTGTAATAATCCACCTGATAGTACCTTATTTTGTTAAAACTCTAGTTCAAAGCCACCTTATTGGGGCCTTTTGCCAAACAACATGCTGTTAGATATCATTAAATTCACAAATATGTGCCATTGTTTTACTAATATTGAATACTCATTAACAAGCACACAGATTGCAGCTTCCTCCTGTGCTCCTTTCTGTTGATTGGCTAGCCAGTAATTAATCATGCAGGCCATGCTTAAGGGTAGAGAAGTAGCTTGGATGGGGTTTTACGAGAATATTCTTCAATCCCCAAATAAACACCTTTCTGTGAATGCATTTTCTGTCCTAGCTTATATTAGTCAGTTTAGAAAGATATTGCGTAGTCAAGATTAAATGTTATTGTTATGCTTGTAGCAACCAAATAATATATCTCTAAACTGGTTGTCTAATATATGCATTACAGAAGTCTCAGATAATCTCATAGCTGAGGGCCACAAAGAAAATTGCAGAGAAAAGGGATGGATCTGTTCTTAGCCGACATTTACGTACAGAGCAGATTTTATATAAGTACAAAGGGTGGTGTTAAAATCTCACTGTGGCATTGGTGAGGTGGATCCAGGCCAAAGCTGAACCATGAATTCTTTTTTCTGTTTCTCAGAGGTGTTTAAGGTTACCCACACGACCGCTGCAGTCTGTTGTTGGCCCAAGGGGCATCATAAAGAGCTGCATGGTTCTGATCCAGAGAGCCTTGTGTCAGCTTGCGTTTGCTGTAATTAGATGCCCTGAACACAGTGGTGCTAAGCACAGACTGCCTCAGAGCAATACCAAGTAACGATCTGCTGCCCAACTCAAAACCAGACCATGCATTAGAGCTGTTTGAATTTTATATCATAAACAGTATTCGGGCTGCTTTTGCGGGAGACCTGCGCTTCTTCTCCATACTTTGTGCTTTAAGGCCAAGAGTGTCACAGAGGTGGTACGGTATTGCTGGTGCAATATTGTGCCGATTTTGGTCATTTCCTTTAATTCCTCAATCTCGCGTGGAGATGGTGCTTCGATCACGTTTCATCCCGTTCACTGCCACTCCCTGGAGTCTCTGGCACGGTGGAGACAGTCCAACTGTCCAGAATAAGGTAGCCTGGATGTGATCACAGACGGCTTCTCATCGGCACCTCTGCCTCATGCTCCATTAGCTATGCAGAACCCCTCCAGATAGTGTGGGATTAGTTATTAAAGCGCTCCATCTGTGTACAAGGCACTCCGCAGATGACTGCAGCACCAGCCAGTCATTAACACGCACCCTGGGCTCATGTTCCAGTGTGACTTGAAGGATTTGCTATGATGCATTAGGACTTTCAAGTCCTTTCTTCCACAAATCATGCAAGACAGAGCAGGACCTGAGCAGGGGAACGGAAACATTTCTAGATTTGTCAATAAATTCGATTTTTTAACACGGTAACTATGATGCAATTGTTTGTGCTTTGGTAACACTTTGCTTAAGGGGACACAGATAATATACTATTATGCACTTAATTAATCATGAACTAACTCTTACTTAATGTTTTTAATTAACTACTAACTAAGTCTTAGTTACTAGCAAATTACTGATTATGTATTAGGCAGCAAGTCGTTCAGTGTTAACATAAAATTTAGTTAACCATCACTTTATAGTGTGCATAATCATTATCAGCCTGTTAGATAGTAGCAATTATGATTATAATGAACCAAAAAGTAGGCTTGTAAAAAAAGTAAAAAATAGACACGGGAACTTCCCAGTACTTTTCTATTAGCTACTTAAATAATGATCTCATGTGTCTTTATCCTTAATTAATTGTAGAGCATCTTTTATCTGAAGTAGCTACTACTTTCATTTATGATTTGTACTTGAGCAGTGACTGAGTTGCTGCTAAGTTACTAAGGAATCGTGCTGTAAAGTGTTACCTGTGTTTTATACACAACATAGCCTGATAACCAGAAGCCATCCATCCATCGTCCAAGTTTGTATCCTAATCAGGGTTCATGGAAAGCCCTGAAAATATCTGATATTTTTCAGTATTTTTAAGCATTATAAACATATCTTCTGATTTTGATAAATCTGCCTCATTCTGTACCTTACTATTGCAATCACTTAAAAACACACAGATCTACAAAGACTGGTTCTTAAAACACAGTATTTCACACACTGTAGTAACAACTAACAGATCACATACATTGTATTCTTTTAGACGTCTATAATTCCTTTCACTTGGTCTTAACAAATGAACACATGAGCCATATCAAACTATTGTCTCGGATTTGGCAGTTTCTTAAATTGAGGTTAATTGTTCACCTGCACATAATGTCTGTGTGGACCCCCTACTTCCTACCTACACTATTAAAAAACGAAAAAAAAAGAAAACATTTACGAGCCACTGCTGAAAACCTTTAGGGTGTGTTTTAGTTTTATGCATAATGATAGTATTCTGTGGCTAGATGGATATTCAGTGGCTCAATGGCTCAGTGGCCCAATTCAATGACTTTCGCTTATAATGAAAGTGTAATCAGCTTCTCTGGGCTATTATTCACAGAGTGCCACTTGTCTTTCACAGCTGGTGGCCCCTGACAATGCTTGTGGGAAACTGCAGAGAGGCTGTGAAATGGGACACATCTCGCTTTCAGGGGTTTCCAGTGATGTCATTTAAAATATCACTTGTGACGGACTATGGCCGTGCAAAATAAAGCAGTAAAGATACGAACAAAATCAGGTCTCCAGGTAAAGAAAACTTGTATTATTTTGACTTTGTCTAGTACATGAGTTTACATGATATTTTTTTTAATTAAACAAAAGAGCATTACTGACACATAAAACACAGATGACACGAAATGTTTTGTGGAATATTTATAGGATGGAAAAAGTGAGGAGCTGAGCATTGTGTGTTTTTATGTCCATTCTGATTAATTGCTCTACTTTTACTGCTGAAACATTCACCCATATATCCATCTGCTTATCTTCCAGCTGCTTATCCTGGCCGGGGGCTGGGGTACACGCTGCATGGGACACCAGACCCTCACGTTGCTTATATACGCACACACAGTATCATAAATAATGGGCCGATGTAGCATTATGTCGCTAAAATAGTCAAGGCAAAATTTCCAGCCTGTATACGTGTCATAACCTTTGCATAACGCAGAGTGTGTTTTACCTTAATCAAGAAGAGAAATGAAAATGACACAATCCTGTCCACTGGTGTGTGAGGTATTTTTTTGCCTTCTGTCATTCATGCAACTGCTGGTCAGGACGTGCGCCAGTGTCCTCGCGGTTTTCACATTGTGTGGAATCTGAACAGGGCTTGTCAATGCTGCTGTCTCCATATAATAAAAAGTAGGATTAAGCAATTCGACAGCAGGATATCCATTGGGGCTTTGGCCAGGGAGGCAGGCACAGAATGCACACACACACACACACACACACACACACATATATATATATATATATATAATGATTTAATGGATGGCTTTCCAGCACAATGGATTAACGGAGCCTCGTAATGCAGAGCCTTCTATTGACTTCACTTTTTGGTTCTGGATGCTGACCAAAGTGAGTCAGTCTAATGTGATCTTTCTGTTTAGATGGGTGTGGGGGGGACGCTTATGGGTAATATATGCCTTTCTACTTGATCCATATCAGGAAATCTAATCATCGTAGGCTAGCTGCACGAGCATCATGCAATAGCAACATAATCCCTCATTTGGGTGAAATGAGGAGCACAGGAGAGTCAGCGGGAGTATGACACAGAGCAAGTGCAGATACCAAATGCTGAATTGGGAAAGTGAAATTAATCAAATTCTTCTGATATTACTATTTACATCATATCGAGTTTCAGATTGAATTGGAAGGTTGTCTTAGGAATGGAACTTAGAACTTGCAATACCGTCAATACTAATATCGTTAAATGTGTTGCATTATTTTAAGTGTGGTATTAGTATTTTAAGCATACTATTAGAATGAAAATATTGGATTGTCTCTCTTGATGTACAGGCTGAATCATAGTCTAGTTTTATTTTAAGGATTATAGAAAATGAAGGAAATTAAAAATATATACTCCTGCAATAAGAACTAAGACAATAAAGAGATAGAGTATGAATTTTAATGAAGCAGTATCTGAGTTAAACACTGCTCCACCATTTATGCCCTACAGCAAAAAAGAATAATAATAATTGATACTTTATTGATCCCTGTGGGGAAATTCTCTTTATACCTCCCCCAGCTTGCTCTCTGTAGGCGAGAGCAAGCAGGCTGTGAAGGGCAGTGACCCATAGCATCACCCAGGGAGCCGGGGGGGGGGGGGTTAGGGTCTTGCTTGAGGACACACCGATGTGCTGAGGCCGGGCTTGAACCAATGACCTTCTGATCATAGGCACAGAGGCTTATCCCACAGAACCACACATTGCCCCTCAAGCAGACAAATTTGGCTATTTATGAAGCCCTGCACTTATTAACAGGCTAAAATAAGCAGTAAACAATTAATGTAAAATGTATCACCTAAATTTTCCAAACTCGCAAATCGGGGGGATCTTTTTTGTCATGTAACCCTTGTCTGTTTTACTTCTTCCGTTCTAAATTCTAGATTATATAGAATTTATCCTCATTTTGAAAATGGACTTGGGTAACTTCAAAACCAAAAATAACACAGGGGTTAAAACATCCCCCATCTTCCAGATGTTCCACAGGGGACATTGGAGTGTTTTTAATCTGAGCTCTTTTCTTGTTTCTCAGCCTTATTGATGTCCTTTTGTTTGTCATCCATATTCCAACCACTTATCCCGGTCAGAGTCACAGAAGGTCTGGATCCGATCCCAGGCAGCACAGGGCACAACCAGAACAGGATGCCAGTCTGTCAAAGGGCACGTACCCTACAGGAATTTCAGTGACATCAGTCAGTTTCACTGCATGGAGAAAAGTCACATGACATGTGGAGGATATGGAAACTCTATCCACATGAAGCAGAGGTGAGAGTCGAACCTTTAAATCAAGCAGTGTGAGGAAACAGTACTATCCACTGTGTCACTTCCTTATGCGGCTTAACGTTATCGTCAAAGTGGAAAAAAACACATTTGCCTGCTTTCTGCTGTGTCACCTAAAACTGAAGAAATGGTCTTAGTGTTAGAAAAAAAATGTGCTTTCTCTATAGTTGAACTACTTGCGGTTCAATTGATGGTTCCTATTTAATCAACCAAAATGTGATATATTTTCAGTTCTCTGGAAAAAAAAAAGGCAATTTAGTCTTTTACGCAAATCAGTTTAAAAGATGGATGCGAAAAGCAAACAGCGAATGTGAAATACGTTTCGGTTTGAAAAGCGCTGACTTTGGTGGCAACGCTTTTTGGCAGTAATTGCTCATAGCGCTAAGCCTGATTTGTGTCACACTGCGTTAAGTCAGTGTTTTCCTCCTCACTGCATATGCTAGCCAAGTGTTTGCTGACCAACTACAAGCAGGGCCTCGGTGGATTGCGGTAAACTAGGGCTGGCCACAATACTCTAATAGTGATAAGAGCATGGCAGAGGGCCCAAGCCTTGGCACCAATAAAACGCTGATGACTGGGGGATGTAGGGGGTCACAATTCCCGAGGACGGACTGTAAAACCCAATTATCTGCTGACTTCTCAATGCGGAGTTGTTGAATAGTGAGTTTGCGTAGGCATTTACAGGGATGAAAATATGTTTATTAGGGTACTGTTCCAAACGGGAGGAAAGGGTAGTTTATGTGCAGAGGTAGGCATTTCAGGTCCAGAAAGTAAAAATCCAGGGCAATATTTTGTTTTAACTAGTTGAGTATAAAGAGTCACAGTCACAGAGTACTCAACTGGTTGGTTGATACAAAATCTTGGTCTGGAGTTTTACTTTCTGGACCTGAAATGTCCTCTTCTGTGTGTGTAGCAGAGTACTTTCTAGAACAGACACCAGTACGCTGTTGTGTGGCGCTGGTAGATATCGATTTGCCCTGTCTTAATGGTAATAACCCCATTCACACTGTCAGAGGCTGCAGAGAAACACGCCTGCATACATTAGTCTTGGGAAAAGATGTCCCTGTTTAAAACTCTGCTCTTTTTACGAGCAGCGGTCTTACTGCTTTCTTCTTTACCAAATATGTATATTTCTAAGCTGTATCTTTTAAAAAATTAAATTATGCTTAGTTTTTATCCTTTAAATTTGTTATACATCCTATTTTAGTGCTTCCAGTAGGTGCCTGTCACATTCTGCACCGCGTTCTCGAATTAGACACTCTACGGACTAGCGATTCCATAGGCTGTAGACTCTTGATCAATTATGCAACTTCATAAGAGCTTCGGAAAGTGGAGGCAGTTTTTTAAATGTCTGGATGTTGATCCGGCTGAGACACTTTTTGGGAATTATGGAATTTTCTTCAATATCCTTTTCAGCATGAAAGCTGCCTGTGTATCTGCATGAATTTAAAATTTTAGGGGCCTATACGTATCATGGGGATATAGCGTGATTCAGTAGAAAAATCAGCCCTTTGATCATCTGTGGAGCTGGCATTGCCATTTGATATCATCTGATATGGGGCATTATGACCAGAGCTCTATGCTGTTGAAATAACAGGATGAGTGGACAACAGGTCTAGACCTCCATAGGTTAGATTACTGTCTAGTTTAGTGTTAACCATGGTCTGGTGAAACTTTGTGTAGCTAAACTTCAGCTTGATTCCATCCTTTACATGACAGTGTGACACTGAAATTAATTCAATGTATGCATGAGACTGTAGGCAGGACTTTATTGTCATCACCATTGCAGCTGTAATTTTATACAAGCGTGGGGGTGTGGTGGTTAGCACTGTTGCCTGACACCTCTAGGGGCAGGGTTTGAGTCTCTGCCAGGGTTCCATGTGTGTCGAGTTTGCATGTTTTCCTCGTATCGCCATGGAGTATCTGCCGGGTACTCCGGTTACCCCCACAGTCCAAAAACATTCTGAGGTTAATTGGAGTTGCCAAATTGCCTGTAGGTATAAATGGTGTGTCAGTGTGCTCTGCAATGAGTTGCTGCCCCATCCTCGGTTGCTCTCTCCCTTGTTCCTGTAGCCTCTGGATCCCCCGCAATCCTGAATAGGATAAACGATTACAGAAAAATGGATGGACGAGCTCTGCCAGGTGGCATTGATACTTTGGTAAATAATACATAAAAACAACAGTGCACACTTTTAGGAAACCTTTGACTGCCTTATTTGCCACATTCTGCTCTGACTTAACATGCTCAGGTCCCAGGTAATTCATAACGAATTTCCTAAAAGGTTAAAAACCATTCCCTGTTGTACGACAGTCATAGAATGATATGTTTTGGCGACAGGGTCACTTGCTGAAGGCTCTGCTGGTCAAGCAGGTACTCTACAGACAGGTATTTAAGTTGTCTTTCATATTTGTCCCTTGGAGTAATCTCTGTGGCAGCTCAATTCACATCTGCAGTGGGCGGTTTCTCCCCTTCAGCACCTTGCCCATTTCTTTATGAAAAATACCCACTTAGTTGTTGCTAAACAAACGCTGGCAGCCTGTATCATGCATACATTGGATTAGCAAACATCAACCCACCTCCCCAAACTTACACGACGGTGATTGCCCAGCTTTCTCTCCTCTGTATTGTAAGGTTCCTGTCGCCATGAGCATGAGTGACGCCAGGGGCAGAAATAACCTTCAGCACTGCAACATGTAGTTCTGGGAACCGTCCCAAGTGGTAATCATGCTGATTGCCACAGCTGATTAGCCATATAAGCAGCAGAGGGGGAATCAGCAGGCAGTCGCAGGAAAGTAGGAAATATGCACATAACTTCCACTTATCTGCCCTTCATAAGTTCCCTACTACTGTGAAGGAAAAAAAATCCTAATACATAGTATGTACTGATGTTTTTGCAGGCTGTTACGGCAGATTCTTGTCCAATTTTGGTCATAACATGAAACAGAGGTCTCTGTGCCCAGGCCTTGGCAGAAACAGTCACATGTCCATGGGCCATCGAGCAAGGCCCTTAACCCCCCAGCTCCAGGGACCCTGCTCGTTGGCTGACCCTGTGCTGTGACCCCCAAGCTATAGATGGGGTTGGCGAAGAGAAGCATTCCAATGTACCAGTACTCGCACTTGTGCAAATGGCAAATAAATGATTTATCATTAGTATCATTATTTGCAAACATAGAAAGATCACAGGGCATACAAGACGACATTTCATTTTCTGGACCCTCAGTGTTCCAGTTCCCAAGTCTAGCAGAAATGCCCTGGGCCTTACAGGCAAAGATTAATACTTTGATCTTCTCCGGATGAAAATCTGAAGAGAATTTAAATGAATTTTATTATCAAACACTCATAATGAAGTCATTTGTTTGCAGCGTAAAGATTTTGCGGACGCACGTGCTGGTTGTGCTATTCGTGTTTTTGTCAATGTTAGTGTAAAAATAAATTTTCTAAATATGAATGACTTCCCTGCAGCCACTCAAGCTGTAGTGCTACTTTCTGTAATATCTTTATTTTTAAAAGCTGTACTTGACATACCTACCGACTTACATCTACTCCTTGTGTTCTTTGCTTCTCAGTATCTCAATTGCTGCAATAACTTCCTAAAAAAATGTTCCCATATAAATAAGGAAACTGATCATCATGATAGAAAGTTGCCCAGTTTCTACTGGCAGGTGAATTTCTTGAGGTCTCCACACAGGGGATTATGAGATGTTTTCATAGGCCGAGAAGACACATAAGGACATTGCTGCTTTCCTTACTCATGTCTAGAAATGTCACAGAGCACACATTTATTATGCTCAGAGGCCACTTTTTTACTGCAGAGTAGCAGGAATTAAAATAAAGCTAGCTGCTTTCATTTTTTATGGGCACATAACCCAAAGCTAGGCCTAACACAAATGCCATGGCAGGATGCTTGAAGCGATAGATGTCCCGGTTTTATGTTCAAGCACAGGATTTCCACAACCTTGATTTTTATAATCCTGGCTTTAAAACCGGTATAATCTCATTCCTTAACCTGATTAAAACAAGATGAATTTTTTTAAATATCCACCTTCTGCCATTACCACTTAGTGATATCATTCAATAGCTGGCATCTGATCCCAAAATTAAATTGGTCAAATTTGATTGACGTTATTGAATGTCATAATGAGAACTTTTTCAGTATTTTAAAAAAATAAGTTGTTACTCATTCTCTAGTTTGCATAGAGTTTAATTATAAGCGTATTTTTAAACAACACTATAGTTTGAAGATGATTGCATGCTGATCAAAAAAGATTTCTTAAAAGAATTCTGCTTGTAAATATGAGCGATTAATTGCATTTGAAATTGTATTATGCAGTTCTGTACACCTTTAGAAATATTGTTTAAGATTGACTTTCCCAAATAACAACCATATAAATATCAGACAAAAGTGCTTTGTGTTTCATGTTATGTGCAAGTCTACGGATTGTTGTTAAATGCCTGTCAAGGAGAGGCTTGCTTTTGTTACCCGAAGGAAGGTATTTAATTTTAAATGCCTGAGTAAAACAACTAACAATACAAAATAATATCCAGAGACACTTTTTGGAGACTTCGGAAAAAAGCATCAGTAAACTACATAAAATCCTCCCTCCCACCCTCCCTTTGTCCATCCATCCATCCATCCATCCATCCTCAGCAAGTACTTTTTTACAAAATGGGGTCGAGTTTTAATCTGGAAATAATCCAACGAAAAGCTGAAGTTGTTAGACAGGGTGAGCACAGGACATGGAGTCAGTCCACCTCCGGGCACCTAGACATAAACACATTGTCTCAGACAGCCAAGCACTAAGGGCAATTCTGAGCCTCTGATGTGTCATGGGGGGAAACGAGAGGATATGAACTGGGCCTAAATAAAGCAAAGGCTGGATCTGAAACCTCTACCCTAGAGGCAGCAGACAACATCCTCCAGGCAAGTGACTTTCATGTGCTTGTCGAAATGCGTGTATCAGCTTGCTGCAAAGTCTGCTAACGTTTTGTGAATGTTTAGTTTTGAAGACGAGCCAGAAAAATGATACACGTGTGCCTGTTGTAAACAGTCAAAACTGTGAAAAATGTAGAGAGTGTACAGTTATTTCACAATTTCCCATCCTTATCAGCTTATAAGTAGCATAAATTATAGAGTTACGCTGTGTCTGGAAGGAGCCGTGATGGAGTACGTCATAAATAAACCATGGCTCTGATAATGCAAGGTGATGCAAGTGGCAGTTATTGCCCTAAAGTAGTCAATTTGCATATAAAAGCACCCCTCAGAGTGGTTTCTTCTTCTTAAGTCACAGCCAAAAACTTATATTTCAATCATCTGGGAACAGCATTAATGTGTTTAAATGTGTACACATGTCTACCAAAACAGCTAGTCCCTATTTTAGTTATTTTGGCAGAAACGAGAAGTCAGGATGCTGGAGAGGCGCTGATTCTATTCCGGTCTCCTGTGAACTTTGTCTTTGAGCTTTATGGTCACACTAAGGTATGGTATGGTACACACGAAGGAGATCCAATTCTTAGGCCAAAGTCCACAGATCATAAATGAAAGAGGTACAAACAGGGTCAAAGAAACGGTACATATTTTGGTTGACTACGAATACCACTGTGCAACAAGAAACAAGTGTTTTGTAAAAACCTAGTTACAGATTTAATTAAAAAATAAAAAAGTGTACAGTGCACAGTATACTGCTACTGTTACTATACAATGTTGCAGAATATAATGACTTACTTAAAAATTTTCAATTGACTTGCCCTTCTTTCTTTATACATCTTTATGATGGGCTCTGTACTGAGAATTACTGTATTTCTGTCTTTGTGTCTGTCTGCCCCTCTATTGTCATTAGTAGTAGCACTATCAAAATGAGGCTTCAGGATAAGAATTTTCCTCTGTAAACAATTTCAATTCAATTCAATTTCAATTTATTTTTATATAGTGCCTTTCACAACAAAGTTGACCCAAGTTGCTTTACATGGGGGTGCTGTAATACAGCCCTAAATCACTTATACAGAATAATTCAAAAGCAGTAAAAAAAGGGAAGAAAGACAGACAGATAGATGGAGGAGAGGAACCAAAAACTCACAGTTGGGGAGAAAGCAAACCTCTGTTTGTCGAAGGTCAACTGACTGACCACACCCCCCGGCCATGCTAACATTATTGATGCAGATTGACCATGTATCTGAGGAATAAAACTTACTTGCCCGGCGGTACTATGAGCACCAGCACTCTCAGTATGTCTGAGATTGGAATCATTCTTATCAGAGTCCAGACTTTCGGAATCAGAACAGCAGGTACCTGCCACAATGCAGGAACTGGATATTTTCAAATACCAATATTCTGTGTAAAATAGTACGGGAGATACCTTATGCGGGAGCTGATCTGAATCTCTAAAGAGGTCCCAGGAAGATGATAAAATGGCAGTTATATGTGTGCCTTGTGCATTGAAACAACATCTTTCTGTTATGGGTGTAAAATGCCGGTAATGAGGTCATACTGGAGCGTACTGATTCTGTGTAGAATAGTAACTCTACATAACATCGTTATGTATAAGAGGGTGTCTCTCATTATTTGTATTGTATTTGGGCCATTAGCTGATGCATTGCTGCATAAATGTACCCAATCATTCCTACTTCCAAAGGATCTTGATCTATACCTTAAACGGACTTTCTGCAGTGTATCTTAGCGGTATATTTCTGCACATTTTACCCTCATTACTCCATCCCCCAGATTCTGTAATCTCATAACAAAGTGGAAATAAGCAGACAGGATCCCTACGCATAACGAGCTCATGTTTTATACCAGTGTTTCCCAACCCAATCATCAGGTATCCTCAGACAGTACATGTTTTTGCTCCCTCCCAGCTCCCGGTCGGGGAGCAAAAATGTGATCTGTCTGGCATGGAGCTGGGAGGGAGCAAATACGTGCACTGTTTGGGGGTCTCCGAGGACTGGATTGAGAAACACTCTTATGGAGTATGCTATCTGCTCATGGCTCGGGTTGGAACGCAGCTCCCTGTAAGCCTAAAGCAAGACTCTGTTTAGTTTTCCCTATAGGCCACAGTGCTGTAAGTGAGAAAAGAAACGATGCATTTGATCAGTCTCCATTACCTCTTCCATGCTTCTTTTCACAGGTCACAGGTTACATTCAGGTCATCTCTTCCTCACATTCGTACAATTTTGCTGCCATCATGCATCAAAGCTATTCCATATTGCACTTGACTATCTCTACTTCTGTAAGACAAAACTATCTATGTATTATCAATACATTAAAAAAAGAATTCATCTCTGGCTCCTGCCTAGGGTCTTGAGACAAGTACACTGCTGAACTAAGTAAATCCTAACCACTCCACAAATGTTTCACACCAAAGACAAGATATACAAATGGGTCATTGTTTCAAGCAACACCATTATAATTGTGTCAGTCCCTTTTCATTATTTACTATCGGCACTCATTAACCATTTTATTAGGTATATCTGCTCGTTAATGCGAACATCCTGTTCCTTAAACCAGTGACTCAGTTAGCTACACCTGAATGCACACAATATACAGAAAATGTGAATCAGTTGAGTTAGCATCCAGCTAAACTTTACAACAGGGGTCTCTAACTCTGGCCCTGGAGAGCTACTGTCCAGTAGGCCTAATGAACCACACGTGTTCCTGGTATTTACCTGATGACAGGTCTGGCTCATCAGAAGCCAGGTAGGATAGGAAACCTACTGGACAGTGGCTCTCCAGGACCAGAGCTGAAGTCCCCTGCTTTACAATGGCTATTTTGAGTTATGCTAGTGATTTTAAATGTGGTGTGGTTCATGGTGCCAGGTGTGATGGTTCCAGCTTCTCTCAAGTCGGCACCCTCCTGGGAATTCCACATGCCACAGGTGGAAGAATTACTTTAGTTAATGAGATGGGGTCAAAGGAGAATGGTTATGTGTGTTAAAGCTAACAGGAAGCCCACAAGTGCCACAAGTACGACTTGTAAATGGTTCTGGAGACAAAAGTGGGTCTTATCTGGTGCTCTGTAGTGACCACTAAGCACGGATCCTTGTAAAGTGCTGAGAATGTATGTATTTGTGTGTGTGTCTGTCTGTTGTCATGCTGGAACCCCCAGGACCCACACATGCTGGCCACTCTGTTTGACATTGCAGCTTCATGGACAATAGCCACCTGTCCAAACCTCAGGGCCCATGTTTTGGACAGCTGGGAAACATATGGCCATGGAACTGTGCCCACAGCTGGAAACAGCTGACCGGCAGCTGCCAGCGCTCTCCCGGAACCCGCACCCCTCCAACATGACTCCCTTGATTGAGACGGAAGGCTCTAACCCAATATCACCGACTAACATACTGTTGTCATCCTTCAACTTAACCTTTTTTTCCTTTTATTCTCATCAGTGTCGGTCGAGGCCCAGTTGGAGGCTTAGGCCAGCTTCACTGCCAGTGCCAACCCCTACAAATCCCCCCCCCCCCCTCCCCAGCAGGTTTCACCACCGGCTCCAGAGAACGGAGCATGTAGAATGTAGAGCACACTGTCTGAGACATAGTTCAAGGCACCAAACAATATCCAGGCCAGCACGGGCACCATCACCAGCAATGGCTCTGTGTTGGTGGAAACGAGGTAAGTGAAACTGACTTGCTAAGTTGGCTCTCCCTCAGTAGATGGTGCCCTAGGCAGCCGCCTATGTCACCTAATGGGTCAGCTGATCCTGATTTTCAGTGCTTCTGTTTTCTTCATTTTCTCACTCCCCTTTCTTTAGAGGAACCTGGCACAGAGGCAGGATGCCTGCAGTCCACTCAGCACTGCTATGATTATCACAATGAGCCACCTGACCTCAATTTACCTTCCAATTACCTTCCTCCCTGCCCCTGATTTCACTCTCTGGGCCTGTGCCTGTACACCTACCATTAACCATGTGTGGACATGCTCACACCCTACAACACATATATTATTTTATTAATTTTCCTTAAATTATCCAATTGCATTTTGGTGCAGTGTAAAGAATGAATTTTATTTTAATATTCCAGACCTTGAACTGTTACCTGTGATCCACCATAGCATTTATAACTCTTAGTGCTGAGACTTTGGGTTTAATGGTTTAGCTTTAAATCTCCAGGGTTGTCCAGAGTTTGGTTCCCACCCCCGGCTCTCTGTGTAAATTTAACATTTTCTCCCCTATCGCAGTCACTTGATAGTTCCACGCAGTGGGAAACCCTGTAATCTCTTAGCTCCAGTGCTGGGGACTTGAGTCCTTGTTTGTGCAGTTTGCATTTTCACCCCATGTTACACCAATTTTCTCCAGGTTTCCTGCCGTACATCTAGGAAGTGAAGATAACCGGATTAGCATCTGAAAATTCCCCCATAGTGTGTGATTGTATGTGAGCCAATGAGGACCTCACATCCAGACTGTCCACTGCCATGTGCCCATGTGAGGACCTCCCATCCAGGCTGTCCACTGCCATGTGCCCATGTGAGGACCTCCCATCCAGACTGTCCACTGCCATGTGCCCATGTGAGGACCTCCCATCCAGGCTGTCCACTGCCATGTGCCCATGTGAG
>JAAGVU020000078.1:9886577-9897665 GCA_011763525.2 Mormyrus iriodes | reverse complement strand
GACCTCCCATCCAGACTGTCCACTGCCCTGAGTTTGAAGTCTCAAAAGTACAATAAACTTGAAAGAAAACAATTCTTCTGAAACGTAAGCCTGTTGCTTGGGTTGCATGATGGCACAGTGGGTACCATCCCTGTCACGTACTTCTAGGACAGGCATTCAAGTCTACATCCCAGCTTTATGTGTTCGGAGCTTGCATGCTCTGCCCATGGAGTTCATCACGGGGTTTCCTCCAGGTATTCTGGCTTCCCCCCACAGCCCAAAAACACCTCTGGGTGTATGCCTAATGTTGGGTCAGTGTTCTGTTCTGGGTTATTCCCTGCCTTTTACCCATAGCTTCGGGGATAAGTTCTGACCCCCCACAACTCTGCAAAGGACAAGCAGGTATAGAAAATGGTTGGCCAGATACCAGAACATATGGGAAGCTGTGCAACTTTTCTCATACTTTACGTGAAATTAGAAAATTAATCCCTGTATCTTGCTGATTAAGAAAATATCCAGTTGCCTAACATGGTAATCAGGTGTTGGTTTTGATTAACTGATGATGGAAAATATACTTTTTTGTCTAGTCTCTGGTTTAGGCAGGTTGATGCCAGCACATATAATATTCCTAAGTAGCTGTGTGATTTCATTCATTTGCGTTTGTTTGGTTTGTGCAGAAGGGAACAGCAATGAGAATATGCACTCGAATAGTACCGTTGCCTCAGAAATACTGTGTATTACAGCTGTCACTCAAGTGACAAACAAGGAAGTTAACATAATAATGGATTATATTAGAAATCCATAAAGTGGTTTGGTTGGCAGAGATTTGATTTTGAACATGTAAAACATAACTGTGCATATTTCTTTTACAAATTCTGCTAAATCTTTGACATTATTGGCACATTTTGGAAAAATTATTGAAAAATAATCCTCAAATTACTTGCATGCGTAATTTTAAACTGTGTCTTTCTTCCATTTAACATCTCAGTTGAGGCTTATTATATAATAAATTCATATAAAAGTATCCTATTTATATATTAATTATTATGAGATTATAGCTGTACATCCCAGGAATGACATTAATCTATTATTTGAAATGCTTCCTATTTACATTCAATTGTGCTCTAAATATGATTTTTGTGTTTTGCTTTACATTTACATTTCGTTACTGAATATGAATTTGATATAAATTTTGAGATACATTTAAAAGACATCTTTTTAATTTAGTATGTATTAATTATTTTTTAAATTATTTAAATCGGTCAATCCATGGATCAGTTAACACTGGCACATATAGCACAACAAATTTGTTACAAATTTACTCAGTAATTTATTCAAGAAGTGAAGATCTGTGCAGATAGTTTGCCTTGTCGTGGGGTTCTCGCCCTCCCATGGAGCCATTGTGTGGTCACCGTCACAGGTGAACTTGCTAGCTGAGAGCCAGATCAGTGCAAGGAAACTGGGAAACCAGAGTAAAGGCGCTGAGCATTCTGCTACTAAATATCTATATGCTATACAGAAAGAGTTATGCCAATGAATTATGGAACAGCCCTTCTGAACTGAACTATTTCAGCATAATAAGCCAGATGAATAAGCCAAATGAGAAGAAGAGGAGATACACAGCTGTGAGGGAGGCCTAGAGGTTTCAGCATTAGCAAAAGCATGGAACAGCTAATAGGGGCAATCGGATGTATCGTCAATTTTCTTACAAGCAGAAGCTTTCTGCGTAGGGGAGCCCCTGGATACTCCGGATTTGAAAATAGAGCATGTCTTTGAACTTGGGGTGATTCTAGGGGTACAGGATCGCCTGGGCTTAGTCCAGAAACTGTCATGTATCCTAACATGGTGACAGTGATTTTAATAATAAACCAGGGCCTGTAAGCCTTACATTTATTTAGCAGACAGTTTTATCCAAAGCAATGTACAGTCGAGAAAAGAGCATCTGCTAGTCCCTAAAGAAATGGGGGTTACAGGTCTTGCTAAGGGACCCAATGACAAAACAGCTCTGCCGATCCACTTATTTGAGCCAGTAGGCTTCCGATCACAGGCACAGCGACCAAATCTGTTGAGCCCCACAGCACCCCCCCACTAAGCCCTTCTGCTGCTCTACAGACAGGCTTGGTTTCACGTTATTGATCAAAAGACCTTTAAGATATATTTCTAACGAATCAGTCAACTGTTAGCTTGCCGTCAATTGTCATACTAAGGCATGTGCATTGAAATAGAGGCCAACCAGATTCAACATTATAAATCTATTATATATGGTGTGAAAAGAGCCAATGGAATGACAGAGACCTCATCATAGTCACACTCATTTTAGTTTTTTGGTATTCCACTGCAGAATGTCTATAGTGACAGGTACATTTCTACTGGATGACTACTGGAGAATGTATTATATATTTGACTTTACCCTTTAGCATTTCGATTCTTTGTTACATTTCTGGTTTCATTGTTGCTGTTTATTGTTCATTGATCACTTGATCCTCATGAGCCGTCAGTTCGGTCAGCATCATCCCCGTGGCCCTTTGTTAATGTGAAACGCCTGTTTATTCACTCATAACTTTACCACAAAGCTTGGTGTGGTGCTCAGTGCCCACATATAATTAGGTGAAATAAACTCAGGAGCTGTAAAAGATGTAGTCATAAACTGAGTGCGTAGAGTAGTTATATCAGATCAGCTAAAGCAATTAAATTTAAAAAATGAACAACTCTTCTAATCAAACTGAGCAGCATTTTCCAAATACCGTTTGGGTAGCCATAACTGCCTGGTGATTAGACCTACTGATCCTTATTATTAATACATTTCTATTCTTTTGCTCCACTAATTGCAATAACAATCATGACATTTATATTGTTACAACCCCACCTGCTAAAATAACACAAAAATATAAAACTGTCACTTCTGCATTTTTTAAAACTTTGGTTTTTGAATTGATTCTTTTTTTTTGCTAATCCGACCCTGTCCCTGCCTGACCCCGGAAAGCAAAATTTAAAAATAATACTGTGTCTCTTTGCCAGGCCATAGTGTCACATGGTGCTGTTTATCATCTCGGCTGTGGCATTCTCACAGTAGTTCTGACATTTGAAAACTGGATTGTTCTGTTCTTTCCTTGATAGTAAATGATTAATGCTGCGGAATCCCTAGCCCTTCAGTTTTCTTACCAAACAAACTGTTTATATACTGTCTGATATAAATGATGTATGTGTTTTACTGACCACTGGCTAAAATTAGCCTAGAGTTGCCCATAAGTGAAAGATGGTGGTTTTTGCTATCTGGCTAATCAGTCCCTGTGTGATTAGCTACAGAGCTTAACTAGGGAATGGGAGGCAGAAACACATTTGGTTGCTCGTTCCATTCTTAGTCCCCCAAAACGTCCCATCGCAGCAGTGATCTATGGCTGCCACTTTGGATTGCTGTATCCCTTATACCCCTACTGTCCATGCCCAAGTCTATACCCTGCTGCATTATATGTCATTCAGCAAGATATGATATACTATAACTAGTGTGATCAGATAATTCATGTCAGGGAGGACACTGTGAGCCAGGACAGGATTTTCAAAAACCCATTTCAATGAAAAGTACCTGGATTTCACTAAATGCTGAGTTCTTGCTGTGTTCTGGTCTAGGTGTAGCTGATTACAAGGAGTGAAATGGGACTTGACATCTGTTTGCACTTGTATTATATATGACATGGGTGATCCCTGGAGTGGTGTGTTTTTGCTGTGTCTTTAGCCTTGCACCCCATTTTGTAATTCTACAATATCTGCTGTTATCGACTGGGCACTCTGAAGAGAATGCCTGATATGCAAAAAATGTGGAGGTCCTTTTTGATGTTGCTGCTGCAGAAACATTGTCGACGTACCAGAGCAATCAGCCAGTCACTGGAAATCAGTGCAGTATTCTCGCAATTCCATTACTATAAAATATTCTACTGAATAAAATATATATTTTCAATTTTATAAAGGCCTTTTTCAACCTATTAAGAAAATACCAAAATCCATCCTATCTTTACAACATGAAATTATGTTTGAAGCGGACATTTCTAATAGAAGGGATATTTGTAATGTTTCAACAGCTAAAAGATCATCTGCGATAGTTTCTATGATAGGGAAATATTGTAGCCTTTGATGAAACTGATGGGTCTGAAGAGGAATAACAGAAGAAACACTGTTTTATCCTCTATTAGAATATTTGAAATATTAAATACTTCTCTTGGTTTAGATTCCAGACTGTCTCATTGTGGAAATGTGCTGAACACACCTTCACAGCTTCTAACCCACTGACGGTGAGGACTTCAAATCCCAATTACCAAATGTTATTAAAGGAGAACCAAAGAATTTAATGCCAATTAGCGTATGGAATGGAGCTTGAATTGAATCTGCTATCTTCATTAAACGCTTTAGGGTCTGGATAGATGATACATGTGACGCAGTCAGCCGGACAAACGGTGAGATACAAATCGGCAAGCACCTGACTATCTCACGGTTGGCTTCCAATTTACCTACCTGGGAGTACCTAGAGGAAATTCATGTAACAGAGAGTGTGTAAGCTCCATACGCACAGCTAGGATGTGATGTGGTTGTGATAACCACTAAACTATTGTGCCACCCAGAGAAAACGGAGAAGTCCATTCAAGTTTATTGACAATGAGGCCAAGTCAGATTTCACGTTTGTCCGTAAGGAACCTGATCATCTAGAAGCCAACACAATTGCAAAACGTCCACTGTTTTAATTAAATATGGGCATTTGCATCACAATATCATAGCACGTTAAATCTGTAAAATTATACTTTTTATGAGAATCAGTTAACAAAGACTGACTATGTATTCAGCAGTAACGGTTCAACCGTTCCTCAAAGAGAAAGTGTGAAAAAGACTTTGTGTGTACAGTCTGAAAATTTGAATGAGGCACAACTGAGCACTAATGAAGCAATTAAAGACATATGATGTGCATTGGTTATCATAATGCACTTACACCACATGATTTGGATGTCTTCAAACTTTAGAAGCACTCTTCTTCATAGCAGTACCACGTAATGATGTTACCCACTGCTCAATCCTCTGTATCTGACAATGAGCGAGAACCATGAAGCCTCAGCCATGTGGGCACTCAGAACCAGCCTGAATCACTGAGTCTTACACGTTTCTGTGAGTGCTAGCATTGATGTGCTGCTTAGAAATTGTAGTGTTTGAAAACAGCATTAACCACATGGAAAAATAAGCTGGTGCTATAGCTGTGACTTGCAACAAATACGTCTGCATGGTTTTACTTTTAAATGTAACTTTTTCTTTTCAACCTGCCATTGAAATTGTGTACAGTTTGGAAATATTCCAAGCAATCTGTGAGGAGCTCAAAATCACTATCACTGGCGAGTGTCCCTTTAACTGGCATGCCCGCTTTACATCCTGGAACCTGCAGGGGGGTGTCCCTGCCTCTAGAGCGGAACCTCTTCCTTTTCATCATCTTCCCAACATGAAACTTGTTCATGAGTATAGATTACAATGAGGATGCATATGGAATTTCCTTAGAAAGTTCAGGCGGCATGATTCCACTGAACTCTGTAATTCGGGTGTGTAAAGATTGAGAAAATTCCTGCAGTGACGGTTGCATTGAATGGAAATCCAAAGCGTTGACTGAAACACCTTATTAGAGAGGGCACATATATGCTATTAATCATATACTAACTCTTACTTAATGTATTAATTAACCACAAATTATATTTGTGTTGAATTGGCTTACTGCATGTACAGATTAGTGTACAGATTGCAGAATATTCATCAACAGCTGGACTAACAATATCAGTATTGCTTAAAAAAAATATATATATATATATCGAAAGGCTCAAATCTGCAGGAGTTGGCATTTTACTTTTCAAAACCTGTTGTCATAATAGCAAACACCAAAGTTGGCAGGGTTAAATTTATTCTGACCCTTCCAAAAGGTGCAAAGAATTTAATAACATATCATAAAGCCAGCGTAAGATATCTGTTAAACATATCGTTAAATGAACACGCTCCTTTTTAGCAGGTTTGTTAGCAAATCAGTGCATTGCAGATATGAAAGGCCATCAAAATGTACTAAAAACCCTTGAAACCTGACCGAAATCATTCCTTAGCTTACACCTTTCATCTGCTTTTAATTAATGGGTTCCGCTTTAAATTTACGATATGACAACAGTGATGTAATATTATATCCTCAAAACCAAGAGCTGTAATATCACAAGAAATATAATCAATTTTTGAGAGAATATGTCGGATGAATGTTCAAGATTCTTGATGCTTTCAAAACAGCTCATGGGAACCAGTTTAAACAAGCTAGATGTAGTGGGTAAAATGACCCTTTTGAGAACAGGCTAACACTTAAGGCTCTAAATCAATATGAACATATTTATGATTTACTGTAGACCGATCGATACCCCTAAACTTAAAGTGCAGTTAGAACTCTAAAAACACATCATTCATAGATTTTAACATGAACAAGTACCTTTAATTTTATGAAAACAAAATCACAGTCAGAAATGTAATAACACAGGGAACAGAACACCCCATCCACAGTGTTAAAGCTGAAGCAGGTGAAAAGTTGTGAGAGGCGCTGTATAAAAATAAACTGAATTGAATTGAATTGAATTGAATTGAATTGAATTGAATTGAATTGAATTGAAAAGTGACCCATGATTTCCTTGTCTTTCTCTGTAATGGTTACGAATGTTCATCTTTCATATAACCTGGTTGAATAATGTTTGTTACATTACACAATCTCTTGATGTCGTTAACGTACGTTTTTCAAAACATATCCCTGACTATAACTAAGAAAAATAGGTTTGAGAAGCATAATCTATAGGTTTTCAGGAAATCTTCTGCAACTAAGAAATTTATAAATGTCTTTTACATCTAATTAATTCTCTTGCTGTATTACTCAGTTATATTCTTGTAAGTTTTTTAAAGTTAAATATTGCATTTCTGTGTTTACCGTTACGTTTGAATAGGATGATCCTGCTTAAATCAGTGAACTTAAATTGAATATCAAGGGAAAATATTATTAGTAAGAATAAGTTTTCATTTAATTGCCTAATGTCTTTCATCATCCCCCAGCAGACCATGGGATAGTAAATTATGCTGATTACTCTAAACTTGTAGAATATCCACAGAAGACAGCCACAAACATTGAAAGACCTGTTCTGCATTGGCTACTCTTGGACCTACTATCTGTGATGTCTATCCAGATAAATCTGCCATTTAAGAAGATCCGTATATACTTAAAGGATTGCAGCACCTTCATTTCCTCTCCCTGGATAATGTCCGGCGTTACAGGCTCCCTGGCATGATGGAAGTACACCACCGATTGCTTTGTCTTGTTGATGTTAAGTTGCAGGTAATTCTCGCTTCACCAAGTGATGAAGCTCTGTATAATCTTCTTATATTCCAATTCAACTGCATTGTCAATGCATCCAACAATAGCAGAATTATCAGAGAATTTGTGTATCCTGGAGATGAAAAGGTCAAATTCCATACAGCTGGCTCAGGTTGCAGGCATGGTGCTTCCCTAGTTCTGTCCTTACTTAGTCTGCAATGATGTTGCATCTGTGGAGGAAGTAAGGCGTCATAGCTTCAGGTGGTGACCTCTGACCTCTTGAGCAAGGCCCTTAACTCCAACTTCCCCAAAAACTGTTGAATCCTACTTTCTCAATTGTACATCACCCGCTAATGTCTTACTACATCCACTTTCAGGCGTCTCTCGATCAGTGTATATTATTTACTATGGACCTTAGACATAAATGTGATTGGATGTTACTCGATAGGATGTAAGTTGATGTAAGACTGTATATGTAATTATACAGTATATATATATATATATATATATATATGCTTGCTTTTAGATAGCTTTGAGTTGCTTACTTCTGCCACAGCTTGTCTTTAAACTGGTTTCTCGCCTTTCTGAACTTCTTTTCAGTTCTTTTTATGTCTAGACTTGATTACCCTTCTATTTTTATTCAGAAGACTGGTCAGGTACTTTGTGACCTGAGCTCTTTTGAAATTGGGGATGCAGTGCTTTTGTGGGCAATGTAATGTCCACACAGTAATGGATATCATCTGAGATACAATGGCCGAGTCTCTCAACGGTGTCATTTGTCTCACAAAACATGTACTGTACCAACCTGTAACCTTCAAACTGGCTCTAAAGTTTCCTCAGCCTACTTCCTTAGCTTAGTCCAGTTCCCCACAGTTTCAGTTGTGTCTGGAAGTTGCTGGATGATGGGTTTGCATTTCGATTGCACTTTGAGTTGTGTTTGACGATGGGGTTGAATTGAAATTTGCAATTGAACGAAATGAGAAATATGTCACATCGCAACAGGCTTACACCTTATAAGAGTCACCATACACCACCTGATTTTTTCCGAAGCGTTGACATAAAGTTTTGCATCTAATAATATGAGGTGCACACCAATTTAGCAAAAGAACATTACTTTTTCATCAAAAACTACTCTGTAGATTTCTCCACGGAACAGAATGAATGTTTGTTTCTCTAACAGTTTATTCAAGTGGTCACAATATTTTGTGCAATTTATGTTTCTGTTCAAAACAAAACCGTAACAACGGTGGCCATGCTGTGTGTGCACAATAATGCTGTCGTTCACAGTAAGATTTTAATCATTCAGAATGTTTTCTTGAAAATGGTCTGCCCCATAAATGCTTTCTTTAATGGATTGAGAATATGACTGCTTCTTCTCAGAATTGTAGCTTATAAAAAATAAGAAATATCCATTGCGCAAATGTAGTTTGGAAAAGGATCTGGCCTTTATTTGCTGTCATATCTACGCACAACACAAAACAAACACTTTTTTTTTTATGATAAAAATAAAAAATGCTCTTTCTTTGGAGCCTGGAAAAATGCAAACACTAGGTGGATACGGAACAGTTTAGGGAGGAATTATGTCCGAGAAACATAACATAACAGGCCACAAGATCACAAAAAACAATAATGCACGTCCAAGATTCTTCACAGCCGACCTGCTGCGTCTGCAGCAATGTGTCCAGATGGGGTTCCGATGAGTAATACAGTGGCCTGTGTGCGGCCTGGGTGTAAGCTGATCTGTCAGGATCAGCACTAGTCCTGCACGTCGCCTTACATCTGAGACTGATTCCGCTTAGCAGTAACATGTACATAGGTCTCCTACAAAGCTACATAATTTTCCCACGTAATTTAAGTTCTGAGGGGTGACATGGTGGTGCAGTGGTTAGCACTGTTGTCTTACACCTCTGGGACCAGTGTTTGAGTCTCCACCTGGGCTCCATGTGTGTGGAGTTTGCATGTTCTCCCCGTGTCATTGTGGGGTTTCCTCCACGTACTCTGGTTTCCCCCCATGGTCTGAGGCTGATTGTAGTTACCAAATTACCTGTCGGTCTGAATGTGTGAGTGAATGGTGTGTGAGTGTGCCCTGCGATGGGTTGGGGCCCCATCCTGGGTTTTTCCCTGCCTCGTGCTCGCAGCCTCCGGGATGGGCTCCAGACCCCCTGTGACCCCAATAGGGATAAGTGGTTACAGAAGTTGGGTGGATGGAATTTAAGTTCCACCTCCGGAACCTTTTTTGAGCAGGGATCACTCAAAGCTTATTGTCGAAAAAGAGCAATGCTCCTCGACTTCACAAAGGCTACCCCTGTTAAGGTTTCCTTCCCTCCTATATCTGCAGGTAGCAATCAATGCTTCTCAATCACCAATCCACTTTTGCTCACTGCATTTTTCAGCTTAAACAACAAAAGCACATCCCAGCTTGGCCACAGAAGGTTTTTACTCAAACTGACCTTTAGAAAATCCGCTAGATTCATGAAGACAATAAATTGTCCTCAAACATGCTTTCTTAAGTTATTGGCCCCCTTCCTCTTAACTTTATCCATAATTCACACCCACCCAATTCTAGGAGACAGTTCTTTATAGCAACACCTTTAATCATTATGATTTGCTTTGAATGTATACTTGATTTTGAAAATTTACATTACGTAGCAGGTTTTTATCAAAAGCAACTTTCCTTTTTTTGAGAAAGCAGGGTCAGACGGTCCCTGGAGCAATTGGGGGTTAAAGGCCTTGCTTAAGAGCCCAATGGTGACATCACTAAGCTGGCCCTGGGATTTCAACCAATAACCAGTGCCAGTCAATCCATTAGGCAATAGGGCACCATATTCAGAGGGGGCACCAATTTAGCAAGCAAATCTCAGATGGGGGTGCTGGCAGTGAAACTGAATGCCTAGGATACTATATGGACTTTGACTGCTACTGCCAGTGACCTTCCAATCGCAGTGGCCTACCCTGATAAGCCACACACCACCCCAAGACTGGCAAACAACTGGGTTGAAATACGTAAGAGAAGTTGAACAGGGAATATCCTGACCAGTGGTTGTACCTTCTAATTGACTTGGCAGGCTGGTTAGTGGGAAATAAGTTGCTGGCAGTGGAGCTGGCTGACCTGGGCCACTCCTTTTGCAGCGTCATAACCCCTGTGTTATTTTTGGGGTTAAAGTGACCCCAGTCCATTTTCAAAATAAGGTTAAATTCTATAGATTCTAGAATTTAGTACGGAAGAAGTAAAATACACAAGGGTTAATTGTAGATGCCCATATTCTCCATGAGAGCATACAGTAGGTGCTTCTGGCTTTGTGAGTAAGGCTTTCTGAGCCTATTATTGTCAGCTATAATGTGACCTGCAATTGTTTAATATTATACTTAGCCAATGGCATTTCCCATTGTAGTGACTGCAGAGCTTTGCAATGACATAAATATTTAGTAATGAAACACTTTACTTTTATGAATGCTCTATGAAACTCTCATCTATAATGCACTATAAATACCTTCATATTGCATTATAATGGCTTATACTGAACATTATAATGCATTCTGAAGGTATCTATTGCGGAAGAAATTTAACAACTAGATAATTTAGGAATAAGGCTCTGAAACTCACAGATGGTGAGCAAAGTCTTCTCCTTTATTCAGCAATCCAGCACAGCGCTCCGCCGTACTCAGGTACTAGCACACACAGCACAAGCAACAGCCAGTTATTATACCTTAACGTCCAGTTCCCTATAAGGCCTTCTGAGTCCTAATTGGTCAGAAAT
>JAAGVU020000078.1:9838451-9873345 GCA_011763525.2 Mormyrus iriodes | reverse complement strand
TTAGTCTTTAAGGTAAATGTGTCGGAACTATAATGATACAGTAGGGACTACACAACAACAACAACAACAACAACAACTTAATGATAACAATAACAACAATAATAACACCACCACCAACAACAACAACAACAAAAGTGACTACATATGGTGCTAAACCTCAAGGCGACGCACCGCTGAAGATGCACAATGTCTTTACATGCGTAAAAGTAGTGCGTACGTCTGTTATTAAGATGTATTGTGTTTAACTCAAATTTTAACATAATAGGTTTTTTGGCAGTCCATTTGTAAGTATGATTTGTTTGTAAGTCAGATTTTCTCACCCTGGGGACTGCCTGTAATAATATTTGGTAAAAATTTCCAGAAAACACTAAAATCTTATTTTAATGTAGTAAACAGAATGACCTTATGCTTGACAATTGTTCCCTGCCTTGTACCCACAGTCTCTGGGACGGGCTGTGGACTCCTGATGAGCCTGAATAGGACACGCGCTTATAGAAGATCGATGGATATTTCAGTGTTGCAGTACCTTACTGTTACATACCTTTGCAAGACATTAACTGCTCCTAAAATGTGATGACAACATCTGCGTAATGATACTAGGCATGCAATTCGATTATACAAATACAACTTAAACAATTGTGATTTTATATATACATTTTAAACTAATTTAAGCATTGATGGTCTATGTTAGGAAATGAACGTATATGCCTTCGCATTACCCTATAAGCAGTGAATTTCTTTAACTTATGGCATAACATGTGTTTGCACGTCTTGTATGCATTAGGGTTACATGATGTCTCCCTAACTGACATATGACGACGGGTCATCTTCTAAAGGTAATATACATTTACAGTGTTTCTTTTACTTTTTTTAAATGACTATTCATAAATTCATTAAGTACTTACCTACTATTAATTTATTACTATTTCTGTTTTTTGCACATGTGCATTCACAGCCCATTCTCCCCTACTCCCCTGTCTCGCTTTACTTTTCCTTCGTATTGCCTGCTGTGGGTCTCAAACTGAATACTTGAGTACTTGTTATTTTGAGTACTTGTTATTTTGAGTGAATGCACTTATGTATTCAAAATAGTACTTTTGAGTACTAAAGTACGCAGTTCGAGACTTATGCCTATGCTTGCTAATTATAGTGACGTAGAAATAGCATCAACAGACCTGTCGCTAAAAAAGCCACCGTAGCTGCTGTTCAGTTTTCTTTTACAAATAAAGGTATGATCGGGAACAACTTCATTCTTTTATTTAGGTTTATAGTCCTTTATAGTTATTATTAGCTAATCAGGAAAAAAAGTAATTAATTATTTAAAGTCACTGAAGTCCAGCCAGTTAGCCTAAACTGGGTCTGCCTGCTCCAATGCAATGCGGAGGCCAGGATGTGATAATTAAGCATCATGTCTGTTAGGCATCGGCGATGGACAATGGCTTTGTCCTTCAGACCAGCTCTACCACATCTTATTAGGTTCCTGCTTTGTTACATTTACACATGTACTTTGGCATTGGAAACTCAGCCGAGACGCCCAGTCGACTCTGACAGCACATTTGCTTAGAAAGTGCTATTCGTCTCACTTGTGAATCACTTTGAACAAAGGTTTCTGCTGAATATGCAAATGTGAACATATAAATGTCACGTAAGGAACACAACTCCGTCCACATCCTCTCCTATAAGTGCTTACGGTTACTAGGGGTTCTCGTGGGGCTTAGCGAGGCTGGGTGCTGGGCCTGTAATTGGAAGCTTGGTGGTTCAGATCTCTGGGTCAGCAGAGTCGTTCCACTGTTGAGCAAGGCTCTTAACCCCAAATAGCTTCAGGGGCTAACTGACCCTGCTTCCTGAATCGTGTGCCACTTTGGATCAAAGCATATGGTAAATAAGTAAATATTGTGTAAATGTGCTGGATTCTCACATATTAGCACTGAAATAATGCTGTTCAGAACAGGCACAGACCTACTAATGATACTATGATTGGTGTGGGATATATGGGTTCTGATAGGAAAGGACAGCTAACTAAATATTATCACCATGAATTCTAAGAGTTACAGTTCACGTAATGGGGAGTTTAAGGTGGAGTGTGAATGGCGTCGTCACCATTGTCAAGCCCCATATCCTCCATCAGTTTTACCACGGCTGACAGCACACAATCCATGGAACTTTAGAAGTCATCTCTGTAGTTACAGCAGGAAATTTTCTTCTTCACATCACAAAATAGTGGGATGAGGACCATAATAAGAACACTTTAAACACAGCTCTGTCCCTGTAGTTTGACATTATGAAGTACCACAAGGCTACTTTCAAAAAATGATGACAGAGCATTAACAAAGGATAGACAGGCCACTTTTCATGAAGTAGTCAGCAGTCTTTTGAGGTACCACAGAACCTTGCCACACTGCACAGATGAAAGCATTATATAAAAAAGATGTTTTACAACAGCAAGGGTCATATTATGGCCATAGGGGATATAAATATGGGCCAAGCTGATATTCCCAGGTATTGCTGTGCATGTAAATGGAAATAAAATTCTATCTTGTGCAATTATCCCACCAACCCTTATATAGTTAAAATAACAGAGAGGTTTCTTGCCTTCAATGTCAAGGAAACAAGCATTTCATCACAGTGTATTTCAGTTATTGACTAAATTGTAACTGTACATTTTCAACTGGAAGGCAAGTATCTAGTATATCTAGTAATTTCATAGTTGCTCAGACCCCTTTTTATTTAATCAGCACATCCATCCATCCATCCATCCATTTTCCAACTACTTATCCATTACAGGGTCACAGTGTATCTGGACCCTGGGAAGTACATTGCACACTGAGCAGGACCCAAGTTCGAAAACAGGCACAATCATGCTGTGTGCAATTAAGAGACACTAACTGGACTCCAGGAGGAAACTGGAATTCCTGTGGGAAACCCACACAGCATAGGTAGAAACTACAAAGCTGATATACGGAGCAGGGGCAGAATTCAAATAGGCAGGAAATGTCAGGTGAAAGTCTTTGTCCTGCGAATGCAGAACATGGTCCTGGCCTTGTAGGGTAAATTCCATTTGATGACATTTCAGTATGCATCAGTCAGCTGGTCTAGCTGGAGGGGTGATGCATGGTGCAAAATAAAGGTGAGCACTTCACTTCCCAGTTGAAATTATGTGAGTATTCTGCTTTTTACGAGGCACCGCCACAGCTTTGTGTAGCGATTCTGCATGTTCAGGTCCAAGATTATTATAGACAGCCAGTGAAACCTTTCAACACACAAAGGTCTTGACCTTTCGGCGCACAGCAGCCCTGACCTTGCTGTCAAGCTTTAACCTTGTACCGTTACTCTGATGCCACATGAAGCTGAGACTGACTGCACCCACCCGAGGATTTCCAATGCATCTCTTTGTGTTTCGAGTACGCCTGTGCATGAACATCGGTTTCAATGAATGCTACAAATACCTGACTGCTGGAAATGTAGGTCTCGATCTTGATGGAGGGAGACGGAAGAAAATGCTGGATCTTTCCTCTCACTCAGCCGTCAGCTGAATGTTGGTTCATTGTTTGGCATGTAACACTGTTACGGATTTTCTTGGTTTTGTTTTGAAATTTCACTGCAGAACATTTCTTTATATCATAAAGTAATTAAGTGAAAAATACTTTAAAATAAAGGGAATTATAAATATGTATGAAAAAATATATATTTAAATATACACATAAAGTATGTAGGTACAGTGCTCAGCATAAATGAGTACACCCTAGCAGATTTGTTAAAAAACCTTTAGTTTCCTTTAAGAATCAACATTTTCTATGGGATACTATACTACAAAATACTCCCACAAATGTGGGCCATTGATTGCATAGAAGATTTGTTAATTTGCTCACACAAAAAAGTAAAATGTCCTAACAAAATCATTCAAGACCATGTTGCAAAAATAAGTATACCAAAGTCTTAGGAGCAAAGCTAAATTTTAGACTACAAAATTCTAATTAACCAGATATCAACCACAGGTGAGCTATATGGTATATACAGGTATATTGAAAGAGAAGATGCTACCATCACTCCATACTCTTGGTCATCGTGCCCTTTTCCAACATTACAATGATCCAAAACACACATCTAAGGTCACTGTTGCATTTCTGAAGAAGAACAGGGTGAAAGTGATTCAGTGGCCAAGTATGTCTCCTGATCTGAACCCAACTGACCACCTATGGGGAATTCTGAAGAGATACATTGAGAATCACTCTCCATCCAGCATCCAGGCTATAAAAGAGGTCATTCTTGAAGCTTGGAAAGAGATAGATGTTGCAATATGCCACCAACTTGTTCATTCCATGCCTAGAAGACTTGGTGCTGTCCTAAAAAGTCATGGAGGTCATACAAAATACTAGATGTAGTAGATTTTGTTGTGGGATGTATTCATTTTTGCATCTCCTGATTTGAGTAAAACTGAAGATTTTTGTAATCTAAGGTATATTATTGACTTTACTTTCATGTTCATGAGTTAAACAAATGTTCTATAAAACTCAGTCTTGTCAAAATTTTGGTAATTGTTCTTGTGGTCATTGAGCTATTGATTAAAATCTTACTTTTTTCAAAGGGGGTGCACGCATTTATGCTGAGCGCTGTTTGGGTTACCTTTTTATCTAAGTTATTTGGTCCATGAGTAATTATTTTATCACTTTATAAAAAGGAGACTTGTCAGTTTTTAGTTAAAGGGTTTTTGTTACAAACAATTACAGGTACCATTCTGATTGAATGACCTTTGTTCATATGTACATTTGATAAACGAGTAAATAGTCTGCATCTTTATACTGTGTATTGCATTGTTGTATTGCACTGGTCACATCCTGTTATGCCCAAAGGTGATGCTTAAATTTACTTGGTTAATATAGTGGGTCATTAAATTATATTCGTCCAGCTTACAGAACAACAAATTCCTGATGATAATTTTCAGCGAAACTTAGGCAGAGAGATAAAAGTAAATTTATTATTTTTTGCTCCAAGTACATTTGTTTGGAGATAAAATGTTACATTACTCCGTTACAAACAAAACAAAGGAAAGACGTTCTATTAACAGTGTACAGAATTATTAGGAAATCAGAAAGTAAGTGGATCTCCCTCATTTCACAGAAATTATAATTAAAAACGTTTTAGTTATTTGATCTGTATAACGAACAACAACCTGTCAGCCATCCTACACAGCCCACTTTATCAAGTCTGTCCTTTGTTGAGAACCTTCTTCTCAATGACTGTCTTGAGCCTCTTATTCATTGAACCAGTCAAGTTTTTTGAGCTGATTGCCTCCTATAATAGCTGAGGCAGCTAGGACCCCCTGTCGGATGTTGCTATGAACAGCGTACTGCTTGTCATCTTGGTAAGGCCCAGTAGTTCTTGTTCTCAATGGGGGTTAAGTCAGACGATGAAGGGGGTCAGGTCATCATTAGATCACCTTTCAAGCCTTTCCTGGCCAGCCAATATATGTAAAGCTTTCATGTAAGGGAAGGGGCATTGTCCTACATGAATAATGTGGCCTTCTTGAATTTTGCTGGCTTCTTCTTTACCAGTGCTTAAAGATGGTGTCTCCTAGAGATTTTGCAGTTAAGTTTTACACCATCTGCAAGCCCACACCATGATTTCTCTAACACCTTGCTGTCATTAGAAGAAGGTGTCCATCCATGGGCTCATCCATCTGCTCCATCAAGAGTCTCTCTCATCTGTCCACAAACCTTTGTAAGACCAATTTTTTTATGTGTCTGTGCCCATCCCTGACGTTTCAACCAGTGTGCTTTGCACCTTGCAAGTGTTTGAGCCTCACTGATTCCATTCAGATTGCAGTTTTGAAATATTGTGACGCTGAATGCTAAAGATTTTCTGGAGGATTCCTTTATGAGTTAATGCAAATCTTTGCCTCCTCTCTCTACATGCTTCTTCCATCCTCTTTGGCTGTTGGCCACAAAACAATTGATTGTACGGTCATCATGTTTCAAATATGCAGTTTTGATTGTTTTGCATCCCACTGACAGGGACTTTAATGTTTTCTTTTAATTTTTAGATCTCTAAAGTTTTTTTTAGGGTCATTTTAATGATAATAACAATCTGCCTAATTATTCTGCGCAGGGAAAGATCCACGGTTTCCTGTGTTACTCAAAACAAAATTCTCAGATAAAATAGTGAGCATACTCTTCTTTTAAACTGTCCATCCTTAATTGAAGATTCATCTGGACTGAAAATATTGGTCTGAAGTGAAGACACAAGTAAATACTCAATTTCCTAATAGTTCTGCACACAGTGTATAATCGTAATATAACTGACCTAAAGTAAGTATAATATCTACGGAATAACTTGGGCTTCAGGAACTATTCCCATTCATATTGGTATTTCTATTCATGGATTTAACCCTGGTTCTGCACCGCACTGGGTAAGTGGATAGGTTCCAGAGCTCCACTACCCTGCATTGACATGGATCAACCCAGAGGAACCTTGTCAATGTCACGAAGGGATTCCCCTTCAGGACAACCATGTCCCCCAAAGGATTCCCATCTGCAAAGCTCTGTCATTTAGGATAACCGTGTTCTTCCCAGATCATAGAATCATAGTGCTTCTTATTAGTTGTCACGCCCTTCCCAGCTGTTGTGGGCTTCTCTGAGTCCCCCCTCTATTTTGGTTTCCCAGATATACCAGACAAATGCAAGAATTGCTCGGTTCTCTTAGGGGTTGATCAGGAGCCGCAGCGAGAGTCAGAAAGCCAGAAGGTATATCTAAGGGTAAAGCAGACACTCGTGCAGATGGGGGGAATGCTTGATACACTCGTGCAGAGAGAGGGGACAGAACATGCACTCGCAGGATGGGGTACCAGGGAAACCAGGCACGTGTAACTACATAAGAGGGGACACAGGAATTTGGGAGCAAACGGGCAAAGTAAGCACTGTTTGATTCTGCTTCTGTTTCTTAGACTCCGAGTTGGCTTCACCCTCTGATTGTACATCGCCCGTGGCCTGCCCTTCTCTTGCTCATCGACCTGCTCTTCCGCTGGCCATTTTGGATTCCGTCTGCTCCATGCTCAATTCTTGCCTGTCCACCGACCAGGCCTCCGCCCGTCGATTTAGATCCTGTTTGCCTTTTTCTCTGGTTCTGACCCAAACTGTTGACTACGGCTTTGTCTTCTGAAATAAACCTGCCTTTTGATTTGATCCACACCTTTGTCTTCCTTATTGGATCCCTTACAAGCGGGTATAGAAAATGGATGGAGGGACAGATAGTTGGATTTTCTGTTAATGTTATTTAAAAAAAATCATAACAAAAAAAAGAATATTAGACTACGAAAAAAAAAAAATTCATAACATTTATTAGCAGGATTAATAAAGAGGTCACGTGAACAAAAATGCACAGGGCCAGGGTTAATGTGTACATGTGTGTGTGTGAGTATAACAATCTGTAAATGGGTGCAAACTTTTAAAAACTTCTCTGAAGAACATTTACTGAAAATTTACTTTTGGCATAAAAAAGTTAGTTCCGGTCATTTCAGAAGGCAGCCACTGGAAAGCTGCATGCTTCTAGAGGAGGCTCAAACACTGCATTTACTGCTGATTGCTGAACCGTCCCACCAGTTTTGACTCAGTAAATGCAGTGTACCTCTAAAAGAAGGCAAATGCCTAAAGGTAACATACGCTCAAAGCATGCTCGGTTCCTGGGAGATATATATATTATTCCCTGAAAATTATGCGAAAGAACGAAGGACCTGATATTTTAAAATACATATTGACTTTGACACATTAATTCCTTTCAATAATGCAAAAGGCTTTTAAACGTTTTAAAATAATAGGAACTGATTATGGTTCAAGGTGCCTCAGTCAGCTGGACTGTAGACTCACACATCTCTGTGAGGGGTTGGCATCTCTTCCAGGCTTTCTCCCACTTCATGCCCTCTGTGACCTGGGATAGGCTTCAGGCTAACGGTGACCCTGAACTAGATGAACAGTATAGAAGATGGATGGATGATGACGATTCAGTTTGATATTTTTATATTTAAAACATACTTAAGCCAATATTTCATTAAAACAAATTGATTTGTAATGTGCTGTAGATATTTTTATGTAAGTTGTCACAGTTACAGCTGACCTCAGTGACAGTGTAATGACTCAAAGTATCAAGTGTCAAACCAAACATTTTTAATTACACTTTGGCTTTTATTTTTGTACAGAGAGCCGAACAGAAATTCTTACTGTACTTCACAGGCAGCTCTTCTCGCTTTAAATACCGCATTCATGCTACCTAAGTCTCCCCTGAAAGTCCATGTCTCTTTTAACAGTCCGTTTCCTCTTAGTGACTACAGGAATGTAATTTGTCTTCAGATACTTCTTCATCCAGATCCCCCTTACAGAGGTTCTTCCACTAATGACTGTTTATAAGGAATTAGGCTTTTTAGCAAAATATATCATGAAAAATGCATGTGGTATTTAGCTCCACTGTGCAGTTTAGCTACACTGAACCTGATTTACTATGGTCTGGAACTGGTTACTTACATCATTTCAACATCATTGCAATCTGTGCAAACATAAATTAAACATGCTGATGGTAGCATGAGAAACAATACAGCTGTAATGTATGAGCTTTAATGTAGGTGACCTGGTTTAACTTGATGGAAGTGTTCCAGTATCAGGCACTACTTCTCATATATACACTCAGTGACAAAAAAAGTTAAGCACCCAGACAGAGTGGTGCAAATGAAATGAATCTGCAAGTGGTGAAACGTCATGTGACTAGTCCGGAAAGTCGGCCCACAGCTGTTGTAACTGGCCCTTGAGATCCTGCAGATTGGCACTGGGTCTGAGTTGATGTCCAAGCTGTTCCCACACATGTTTGATTGGGGAAATATCGAGGGACCTAGCTGACCACAGGAGGACCTCAGCATGATGCATGCAATCCATAGACACACGTGCTGTGTGTGGATGGGCATTGTCTTCTTGGAAGACTGCACCAGGGTGCTGTCTCAGGAGGAGTAAGACATGCGGACGCAGGATATCACTGACGTAGCGCTGTGCTGTCAGAGTCCCCCAAATCACTACCAGAGATGACCTGAAGTCATACCCTATGGCTCCCCAAACCATGATGCCAGGAGTTACGCCAGTGTGTCTCTCCACAACATTGGCAAGATTGGTCCTCTCCCCTTGGCACCACCATCCTGCTCATCAGTCCATGTCTCCCGGTTGTGGCACCACTCCATACGCAGTTGTCTCTGTGCTGGTGTTAACGGCAGCCTGTGCATGGGACGGTGAACCCGTAGTCCTGCTGATGCCAGTCGTCGAGACATGGTGCGGGATGACACAGGGTGTTGTAAAGAGTCAAATACCTGTGTCTGGATGACAGGCGCAGATGTCATGAGGTTCTGTAATGCTTGGCGCACAATACGACGATCCTCCCTTGGTGTGGTCTGTCTTAGGCGACCGGAACCTTCACGACATGTGTGGGTGCCCTCACGTGCCCATTGGTTCCCACATCGGGTAACTGTGACATCTACATGCCAACACAGGCAATTGCACAATACGACCACCCGGCCTCATGCAAACCCGCAATGCGACCCCTATCAAACTCCGTCAAGTGCTGGTAATGCTGTCCAATGTGTCTATGAGGCATCTTCTGTGTCTGGTGACTAGATGTTCCAGCTCCTTGCAAATTGAATCATTTACATACCTATCGCTGGTCTGCATTTGTACCAAAATACATCCAAATCGGACCATTGTTTTTTTTTTTATTCTTTTTTGTCACTGAGTATATGTGGTGTGTGACATGTAATTCCAGACTGTGTTCAGATATGGTCTCTGAGGGCACTTTTCCACCACACCAGGTACCATACTTTTGGTATTTCAAAAAAGTACTAAAAGAACAGGACTACTTCTGGTACTTTTCCATTGACATAAAAACTGGTAACGGCACTGAATGACATAATCACAATGTAAAGTGGGGTATTTTGTACTGACTTTGAAAAATGGCTATAGTATATTGCATTAGGCAATGTGTGGTATTCATACCAACATCGGATGCCATGCATATGCAGTTCTTACAGTGCAAGGACTGCCATAGTCAGCTGGGTTGAGATCAGGCTTTTTTTTTTACTTCCTAGACATTTTAGTGCGTGGGGGTTGTTTCACTAAAGCACTTAAACAAAACTTAGCAAGCTCTGTAATATTAATGCTTTTCCTTTTCAAGATTATGTAGCATACGTTTAAAAAAAATAGTTTACTGCTGCTGCTTTCGCATGATCACTGCATGCGTTCTCCGCGGCAATAATAATCATTTTCATCCATACTGTTTAAATCATTCCTAGACGGATTTGTGAGAAATTTATTTTGAATTCATTTTTTGCTTTAGAAATATTCCAATATTTATTGCAACAAAGCATCACAATATATGATTTTTTTCCCAATATTGTGCAGCCTTAGTATATTATACCAAATGCATTTTTATTTCTTGTCATATCATCCACATCTTTTTGAATCTGTTATATAATCCAGATCACAATCAAAGCTTTGGTCTCTTCATCTGTAGAAGCATCTGTTATTATTACAATTTCTATTACTATTTTGTTTATCGTTGTCTTCTGAGTTTGCAGTCACACTTTTTCAGCATAGCGGATGTATTTTGTGTTCACATGGAAGGTTATTTGCAGAACCAATCGACAATAAACCTGTTTGCGAATCGCACCCTAAAGTACCGAAAAAGTACCCCAGGTAGATTGGTACCTTTGGTACTGGTATTTTTGGTCCTGGTACTCAACCAGACATCAGTTGAAAAAGTAAAGTACCAAATTTTTGGTATCAAATGTTTTTGGTATCAAATGTGCAGTGGAAAAGTACCCTGAGACGGCCATAACTTAAGAAAAACATCGGTCTCTTGGCCATTGAAGGAATGGGTAACTATCCATAGACTTGGAATGGAGGCACAATGCTATTGTAATACATCACCTGCAAGAATGAAGGCTTACAAACAATGTCAGGAAAACCTACCTTAATATCACAGGATGGAATTCAAGCGCTTCACAGCCTAGACATGAGACGCGAAAGATTTAAGGCATCGTCCGACTTGAACATTGAGTAATAGGTCCGGTATTGCCCATCTATCCATGTCAGTTTCATACATTAATCAATTGCCTTTAATAATCTGGAACGAGATCATAAAGATATAGTGCCTGTAAAAAACGTATTCAGATCCTCTCTTCAGTTTCATGTTTTAAAGCTTTTGAGATTCGTTTAAAGACGCTTTCAATTAGAAAACAGAAGAGAAAACGTAAATAGCTGATGAGTTTTCCAAAAAAGGACAAAATTGTCTTACGTTCAGATCTGTTCACCATTGTAATTAATGTCACGATTTCTTTATTTTGAAATAAGTTTTGAGGCACTGAATCTGAAACTGACGACAGGGCTTCAGCTGCCTAGTTTAAACTCCCATCTTGATCCCGCACTCCTGTAGAAATCTTCAGCCCATGCACACCAAGAAACTAGCTGGAATCCCCTGGAGAAGCCCTGCAAAGACAAGCGGGCAAAAATCTGTCCCAGCTTTTGTGCAAAGCTGATATCTAATCTAAAAGACTTCAAGCCACAATCACGGCAAATGGAGCTTCTACCATCTCTTGATGTGTGGAGTTAAAAGACTTTTGGAAAATTTCTCATATTATATCTATACACACATGCATACACACAAACATACTGGATGGGATGGGAAATTCAAATAAAGGCAGCTGGGAAACAGGCAGGCAAAACAAACGGGACACTGAACTTGGAGTAGGATAATAACACTTGGCCCTCTGGGATGCAAGGGCTGCGCATTTCTCAACTCAGGTGAACCATTTCCTTCTCCCAATCTCACATAAGGTTCTGGGTCTCCTGGCTATGTTGCCTGGCTACCCTGACTGGTAGGGACACAGAGAAATCTTACGCCAGAATAAGATTTATAATATGGAGTTTTGGAGTAAAATGGTAGTTTTCATCAAGAAAAGACGTCTGGAGAAGTGGTTTGGCAGTGAGCGAATACAAACCCCATGAAGAAGATGTCCAGTTGAAAAAGGATAAAGGATGAAATGCGGACGAGTCTCACCCTCCGGAATTTGCTCTATGGTTGCAAATGTAATGTGAAATGGGGAGCGCAGCCTGAGACCAAAGAGCAGCACTGCCTTTTATCACCCTCTGAATGGAAATGCGCTTTCAGTTTGCAATGCGTCTATATTTTTTTTCAAGCTCTTTGAATGCTTTTTTGAAACAACAATTTCAAAAAAATTAAACTGCTCGACTTTTCCAGTCAGTCGGTCTGCCGGTTTTGCAGTGTTCTTCGTCCCACCTTTACATATTTCTCTATAATGCAATACATTTTTGAAAATGGTATTTTGCTATGAATATTATGCGCAACAGCATAGTACTACAAATATTACAACAGCACATTGACCATGGCTCTGGACTCCCACTATGCTGAAAGATGATGTATTCAGGATTGACATTATACACATTTTACCTAACTCATAAAGGACATTAATTAGAACATCATTTTAGCTGGGATTTCAGCTACCATTTACTACAATAGGTAGTTTGGTTGTGAAGCAATGCTTCACTGGGTAGTCAGAGCAGTTATCGTTGCATACTTTTAAATATAATTTATTATTTGTATCTTAAATGTGGAAGAAAATAGTAAATGAAACCTTTGAGAAGCACGGGGTTTGGAATCTAGCGACTGCGATTTTGAAAATATCACTATGTATATTGTTCTATTTATAAGGCACCAATATACACTTAGCATATTTCGCATGTACTTCTGTTCAAAGTGAAGGGAAGAAAGAGTGGGGTCAGAGAATAGGGTCAGCCAGCATCCCTGGAGTAGCTGGGTTCAAGTGCCTCGCTCAAGGGCCCAGTGGTAAGATGATTACTCAGCCAGTCTTGGGATTTGAACCCAAAACCTTGCAGACACAGAACACTCACCCATTGACCTATACAACACAAAGAAGAAATTGCGTTTGTCAGAAGAATGAAGGTTATATACAGGCAGTTACACTTCTATGGAATCTTTTTTGTAGTCATTTAAAAGTTGTCTTGCATGCCTGTATATAATGTTAATTTTCCACGGTGTACAGGAAACTAAAGAGGCTCGTTAGGTAGCCTGCACTGTCTCGATATTCTACATTGCACATTCCAGGTATTACCTACTGTCACCTTGGTCTGATCTTCACGGTATCTCTGATCTGTGGTTTAAAGACGTGCGAGAATGTTCTCTCTGGAAGGTAATGCAGCTGACACCAGAACCACAAGATTATAGGTAAAGATTAGTGTGATGGTATAGAAATCTGTCTCAAAAGAATATCTAAACATTTTATTTAATAGAGTCTACTGCTTCAGCATTTTCTGGCATGGAATTGATTTTTTTTTCTTTTGTGGGAAATAGAAAATACAGTGTAACTGTCTGCCGTCTCAATGCAAGGCATATGAAAAAGTACCTCCGTTGTCATTAAAATAAACAGATAATAACACCCATGCACAGTTTATAAAATATTTTTATTAAGTATTCTAGTATCTTAATCAACAGTTATCATTTGGCAAAAAAATAAAACCCAACTTTTCAATTCTTTTTATATATCAGGGTGAAATGTTCTAAAATTAGTTTCTAGGAGCCTCTATATCTAGCTAAGTGCAGCCTCACTGCGACTGTGTCCTTTTGCATAGTGTTTAATGTGCCATTTGAAATCTGAAATGTATTACTTAGCAGTACAGAGGAGTGAGCCTGTACTGCTGTAACACTCCTCTTATGTCATTTTTGACCCTTTGACTACTATTGGGAGGCAGCAAAGGACCACAATTTCAGAACAACAATGATCAGTGTCTGGACCAAGTTTGAGCTCTGTCAAAACTGTCTCAAGGTGCTAATTTGTATAAATGATCTGCTTTCTTTTTGTCCAAACATCGATGGATGTCAGTCACAACAGACAATTTTTTCATTGCAAAAAACAGAAATTAGTTTGTGGGAAACTCAAAAAAATAACATATGAAGTGAAAAAAATACACAAGGCCAAAATGGAAAGCTTTCAGTTGTGAAGAGGAAAACAACTTTGAGCCATGGTGCAACATACAAAGTCTGCAACTCCTTGCGATGCATACATTTTTGTCACCCTATATATAAACATGCTTACTCCTCAGTAAAGTGACAGCATACTTTTGTCAGTTTAAATATATTCTGATCTGTACAGGACAAATGTATAAAAAAGGCATCTTAAATTTTGTTATCCGTAGTACTATACATACTTCTTTTAAAAATTTAGATCATTTAACTTGGTCCACACTAAATTAATGGGTAGTAAGAATCAAATATTACTTATTCATTTACAATGATAGAAAGCCACAATTCTATATATTTATACTATACAATAGCATAATAAATAGGGACTGGAAGTGAATATATCACTTGTTTAGCTACTGAAATGAAACAATAATGAGGCCATGTCTGTGTAGGCATGGCGGTGTAGTGTGAATGAGGTATCTGCAGTTGACTGGAGGAAAGCCTCAGGCAAGCGAAACATGTCTCTATTTTACATATGTACGCTCTGTTATTCAGTTATTACTATGTAAACCTTACTATTACATAGTAATAACTACAGATATTACTATGTAAACATCACTATGTCTGTGGCGAGCCACACAACAACAGAATAAATTGGTTTCGAGAAATAAAGAGTGTAACATCATTGATGACTAATACTGGGTAAACAGGTTGAAAAGAAATTGACAGGATAAGTTTTGTGATTCAATGGCGATGGACAGTTGTTCACCGTTATAGTCGGAGAATTAATGCTAATTTGTAATTTGCAATATTGCTTCTGATCACGTTTTTTCAGTGGTTACCTATAATACAAGATTCATTCGGTTACACTGTGTTTTGTCAAAGCATCATTAAACAACGCAGACAGCTGCGATTTCTTCAAAATAGATCGTGTGGGACAAGCATGACTGTAGGGTATTTATAACACTGAAACCTAACAGATTCAATTGTATACAAATGCTAAAAAAAAGCTGGGATTTAATGATTCATTACATACACAGATCGATGTAAACTCTAACTTCTCTGTTTACATCTGCGTGTTAAAAACACACACGACAGGATTCGACAGAAATCCTAGACAAACTGATTACAGCTAAACACAAGCTTGTATCCTGTTATTAACAAACAAGTTTACGTAGTAAGAAAATGATTGCAGTTGATTAAAAAATAAACAGTGGCAATTCATTTCAGTCATTTGAGCGTGTTATTGTAATTATAATGGGGGACTGCAAATGAAATGTATTTGAAATTGAACCATCTGTGTGTCTACTACATGAAGCATATTTTCAGATGACTTCTGTTGCTGCCACTTTCTGGCTTTGTCTGTCCTGGCTTCTGCATAAAAACTTGAATGGATGAATCTCTCATTTTGTCTGCTATGAGGCTATCTCTGATTACCTGTTTTTACATTGGCTTAATTACACACGTTTGTGGCAAACAAATGATACACTGAAAAAAAATGCTGTTTAACTTTGCTTGACGGGTTTCACGTTATTAGACAGCTAATTTATGTATTTAAATTGTGTTCCATCATCTTGGTAAAAAAAAGAACCAAATCCCCTGAGCTACCCAACTGTAACAAACTCATCTGGATTGTCTCTACCTTTAAGTTCAGATCATCATGCTGGGATGATCAGTGCCCTTGTCAAAGCAGAACCTTGAAATCGTCTGAAGGAAAAACTACTTAAAGCACCGAAAGACTGGACAGACTACTCAGAAACTGGTTGGGCCGCTTAAGAGTTTCAAAATGTAGTCTTTCGATTTCATTCATTCCTGTGGAGCATAAATGAAGGGTATTAAAAGGCAAATTAAAGCAACGTACCAGTAAATCAGAAACAAACTTAAACTCACTCAGACAACAATCAAGGTCAGGTGTGTGCAAATGTCTGCAGAGATACTAAGGTATTTTAGTATGATATGATGCAGTTAGAATAATGTGATGACAGTTCATTTACACGCAGAATTCCTGGCGAGCTGATTGGTTTGTAAAAATAGAATGGCATTATTCGTCTGTGACGACCCCGAATTTTGACCCAGTATTTACATTAATGACAACGGCATCGAAATGAGGTATGACTAATTTGCAACAGGGCTTATATCGTTTATGGTGGACTGAGAGAAAAATTGAAAAAAAAAGACAGCATATGATAACATCTTCCGTTATCGGAATCCATACACCTATAGAATCCAAAAAAAAGAGCTGAGGATGCGGAGCTCTGGTGTCCATAACAACAACGGAATCCTGGATTAGCCACTCTGTCCCTGCACTTGCCTTAGTGATGAAGTGATGAGGGGGTGGGGGGATTTCTTCCCGGGGATTGTCAAGTGGTGTATTTGATCTTCCCAGATGTAGCAGTACAAGAGACGGGGGCAGCCATGGGGACTGGAGTCACTGGTGCAGCCGCTGCACCTTGGCTGCCTACGAACAAGGGGTCCAGGCAGGCCACTTTGGCAGCAAAGAACGAGTGGATGCAGTGCAGCACAGCAAAGAGGTTAGAGAACTCCAGCTCCTGTAAAAAACGGAAGAGCCATTACTAAAGTGTGATGGAGATACAGCCTGTCATTACCAACACATTGGTTGACATCTCATGCCTTATGATGGACATTCAGGTATTTTTGTGAGATGATGCGTGTAATTACATCTTATATATAATGCTATTACATTTTTCAGAAGGGAATTGTGAGAGACAGTATGCCTTTATTTTGCGCCCTGTGCTGTCTGGGATAAGCTGTAGGCCAAATACCATCACCTTGTACTGACTAAGTGCTTGGAAGGTGGATGGATACAAGTTATGAGAAGATGTATATATTGCAAGAATTCAATAGGTATGCATTGATGCAGAACTAAAATACAATATAATACTAATGACTTATAGGGTTTGTTGCATGTTGTTTAATTCTTTTTCAAGCCATGTGTCATGATTGGTTTTATAAATATATGTAACATTATTATATGCTGCAGTTTTGCAAGAGATCAGTGTAGTATTGAGAGCTATAGTTTAAAATATACAGTATCTGACCTTAGCTTCAATGAGTTTAGTGTCTTGGTTTTGGAACAGAAACTTGATCTTGCTCTTCCCGTCATCAGACGAGCCTTTGAGCTGGGAAAACTTGTATCTCCATAGGACAGCCTGGGTGCCAGCAGAATGTGGGCACATTATTACAAGCAAAAAAAAAAAAACCAGACAGATAAGTGTCAACTAGGCACATGATAAAATTATTATGCACATAGTAAAAATATCATTTTGCCAAAATAAAGTTTTCATGTAGTTTCAATAGTGAGCATAAAAGTGAAAAAAAAAAATCGACGAGTATAATTTATGAACTGACGCCGGAGTTTAATTTTGAAAACATAAACCTCAAAGATCTTTTGAAAGGGAGACAGATTCAGTGCTGGGTAAGATGTACTCTTCAGGGGAAGCCTGATTAAAGGGGAGTGACTCATGGTGTCATGGTGTGTTGATTGCTTTATAGTTTCAGTTTGCATATTACCATGTCTTTTTTTTGATGGTGCCAAACTAAACATTAGTTGACTTCAGCTGACTTTAAATTGCCCTTGGTGCATGAATGTATGTGAGTGTCCCCTGACATGTGAATGCAGTGCTGCATAGGCTCCAAAGGTCACTGTGGTAGTGATTACAGAAAAGGATATACCACGGATATAACACAGGTTCCTGGAGTGTGTATGTATGCACGAGGTCTGGGCCCAAGGCTACCCTGCTCTTACTCCTTGATCAGACTCATCCCAAACCAGCTGTCTAGGATTTGGTCGGGGAATTTGTGGGGGCAACACTTACCACACACACACACACACACACACACACACACACACGCACACACATCTTGCAAGAGAAACCAAAAAAAAGGTAACTCATTAAGACTATCCAACTAGACCTTTATGGCAATGAATTAATCCTGCACATACATTTATTATATAGTATTTAATCATAAATTCAATAAGTCACCTTTATCTTTCAGAAAACAATCAGAATTTAAAGCTTTAACTGGATTAAGAAAAGCTCTGACATTTTAAAAGTTCTCATCTTTTTCTTTGGTAATAGGATATAGATGCATGATCTTATCGTAAATCGCTAAAGCAGTAAACATTTCATCTTCTAGACAGGCTTCACATGAATTCTTTCTTGTATCTATGGTGAATGCACAATTATTCTTTACTCATTTTTTAACAATGTTTACTACCTTACTTAAAAAAAACATTGTTTTTACAGAAAGCATTTAATTAGGCTTAATTTAAGTATTTGAAAGTGGTTGAATTTTGGAATTCAAAATTCCAGTGGAACTGAATTTTAGGATGACCAGTGGATCATCCTTATATTGGGGATCTGTAATATCCCAGAGCAAAAATGATTGCAAATCTAACAACTGCAGAGGACAACTATTCCCAGAAGTGCTGCAATTATCTCAGTAGGAATCTTCCGCACAGCCCCTCACCTTCCTTAACACTTGCAAGTTAAAGGTCTGATTACGTTTGTGCAGCCCTGACATGGTGTAGCATGAGAATTAATTTCCTTACATAAAATTTCAGCCAGGAAAGCATTTTGATCTGAAAAAAGAACAACTCATTAATAGTATTATCGGGTGGATTACATCATGTGTGACATTCACAGATACAGATCTAGGGATTTACAGGCCCCCTTCCTAATCTTTTGGAAAACAGCCTACAGATAAGCAGAAGGCAAAGACCCATGCTCCCTGACGTCTAACCACCCCAGTGATTGTGTTAGCCTTCCGTTGCAACCAGCAGTGAAAGCAAATACACTAATAGGACATTCTGGCACTAGGCAATGGAGTAGAGACATACAGCATCCTCACTGGACATCAGCCAATGAAAAGCACCACTCTGGGTGTCTGATCTATAGGAGTGCCTCTAACTATACCCGTGAAAAGGCAACAAAGGTGCATGGATACATTGTATTACCCAGGGGTGGGCAATACGCCCTAAAAATGATATCATGGTATTTTCAGAGATAGATTTTCAGAGAGAGAAAAATGATGGCAGCAACAGATTCATACCTTGGTGGAATTTGTTTAAAAATAGCGCATTATAACTATGCAACAAAACAAGTCTACAGGCTATGTCACAATGCTCCTGATATTCAAATTTATCATGATATGAATGTTCATAATCACGATACGCAGAGATTGAGAGTTCTGGTCCAGAAAGTAAAAATCCAGACCAAGATTTTGTTTTGTTTTGTTTTGAGTATTAAAAGTCACAGTCAAAGAGTACTCATATTTACTGGCATATCTCGCTCAGCCTTAGTGTTAACCCCCTAAAAAGGAATGTAATGATAAATGATGCAAATTTGCTATTCTCCACATGAGGTAACCAGTACATGGCTGTACGAATCATGCATGTCTGAATGGCATAAAATCGAACCTTGATCACCACATTGTTATTGCAATGATTATGTATTATTTATACTGCGGTGTTTTGGCTTAATTTCTTAAGCTGTCAGTGATATTAATGTTTTAGCGTGAGAATATCAGCTTGACTGCATGAACATACCTTAGATGCTGCATCAAAACAGACGAATCCCATGCCGAAATCTATTGTGAGTCCCATGAGGTGACTTTCCATAATGCAGGCGTATGTTTTGCACTGGGGGGAGGGGGGGGGCACAAAACAATAAGTGACATTAGAGAACCGGTACTACTGCAGTGGCACTGATTGTCAGCTACGTGGGAGTGAGCCTGAGCTAATTTGCCTATGAATACCATAGTATTTTCCCTCTTATTTATATAAGAGGAGACATGATGATGGTTATTAGTAAAAAAAAAAGCAAAAAGTTCTTTTTCTATATAGTTGGAATTGCATGTGCCAGCAAGAATAAAGAGCGCAAGTTGACAAATTGTGGGGAAATTAATATCAAGCAGGGCAATAAGGGTATGCAGGATTTAAAGTAAATACACCAAAAATATGACAAATTACTCATGACAATTTGACTCAAAAAATCAATTTCTCCCATTGTGGAAAAAGTTGCCCTGGCTGGCATACATAACCACCTGACACAGGGAGCTTGTGCAAGCTTGTGGGATGAACAGTGACCCAGTGCCATTACCTAACTGACATTTTTAGACTTAGACTTTGTTGCTGGATCTATATTATTGTATGTCTCAGAGGTTCTTCGGAGCCACAGTAAGCTGGGAACACATGTGCTCTTGGATATTGTGCATCGGCTGCACCTGCATCCTCTCGACCTCTAAGAAGGTAGCCATCTGGAAGGCCTTCTCCCACACCAGCAGCTCAGAGTCCAGCTCCACGCTGAAGAACAGGTCCTCCCCACACTCCGTCTGTAAGCTGAAGCAATGCTTTCGCTGGTCCAGAAGGTCGCTGTCCTGCAAATAGCCTACAGTTATATACCTTTCCCTGTCACACCACACAGTCATCAGATACTTTCCTACACCCTTCGATGGCCCGTCATCTCTATTTTGTTTAATCAATTGAGTAATAAATAATAACAATCCTGAAGGTGGGAAATTATATATATATATATATTTATAATTATTTTTCAATTAGAAAATTTCAGTCAAAATCAAAATGCTAGTCAATCACCATCCTAGCAACAGTCTGTTTCACCATGTTGACTTTTCAGTAATGTTCGCAGTTTGAAATAATGTGATCTATGAATGAAACAACGAAACGAATAAATAAACACGTGAAAACGAAAATGAACGACGCCAATGATGTTTTCCAACACGAAGACCATGTGAATGTACAGTTTATCACCTTGCACATAGTTGGAAATGACATGCAATCCGTAAATTTTAATGAAACAATTAACCTGTCTGGGTTAACCGAATTCCATTATCAGGAAACACCATTTTATAGCAAATGATGGTTCCAAATGCTATTGCCCTATAAAGGACATTCATATCTAAAGCACTCCATTCAAACAAATTCCAAGGGCTCTTCTTTTTCAAACATTTGTGTAAAAAAAAATGGTTGTAATTTTCCAGTGAGAATATTTTACTAAACCTGTGCCCTGCGATTTGAGGATAAACATGAACATACTACAGTGAAAAGAGAATTATGACATAAGTGCATATAATGAGTAAATGAACTAATTCCTGGCACTTTAAAAGCCTCCTTTATATGTAACAAATGCGAAAACAGCATTCTAATCTGTATTGCCATGTAACATAGAATTCTAAAAAAAAATTAATATATATTTGTGCGCTTTTATTTTACAGAAATTCTCGGACAAAAATTGTTGTTTCTTCAAAGACCAGTCTTTTTTAAATTAATAGGCACCCCTTGCTCGTTTTGTTTGTAAGGCTAAATTTATTAACATCTCAAACTGATTGACAAAAACTGATTGCACAAATTATACATACATTAGAGCGAGCAGCATGGTGGCTCAGTGGGCAATGCTGTGTGTACCGCTGTGCATGGCCTCCCACGCTGGGGCTTTACTTCCCTGTTTGTTTATGTTGTACGCGCTCCCTGCGTTTGTGAGGATTCCCACCACAGGCCTGAAACACATGGTTAGGTCTGCGAATGACCCTTAATATCTGTCTGCTCTCTGCTTCCCATGACATGGTCCTGTGTCAGTGTGCTCTTACTCTGGGTAAGCAGTTACCACTAATGCATGGATTTTGGGTCAAATAATTATCTTTACTTTTCTGTATGTAATGCTGCGATTTCATGTATTTTATCACTGCGGCATAGGGCTGTATGCTTTACAATTACAAAAATGTTTAAAAAGATGACAAGATTGCTTAAACTAATATATACCACAAGCAATCTTAGAAGCCCACAAAAGGTGTAAAAGGTTTTCTGAAAGGTGAAAGTATGATACAGCAAAAATTGCAAGGTACAGCAAATTTTCTCATTTCAGTTGTTTCGGGGAAATGTCTGACCGATGTAACCAGATGCATTTGCAGTTGTCTCTTAGCATGTTCACGTGGTATAATTGTCCTGGACATCGGCGATGTCCCAGGCTGATGTCAAAGATAGGAATCAGGGCAGATCCAGACATTTTTATTGGACCAGCTATCCCAGTCCTATCCAAAACCCGATCTATTTAATTTTCCTCATCCACCTCATTTATATCAGTTGCGCAGACTGTGAGGTCCATCACATGCTGCAGGAAGCCTGAGGCACATGGATTGAAATGACAAACTATTGAGATTGTTAAGGTCAGGCATAACAAAAGTTGAGATCATTCATGCAGCATCTCCGGCTAACCAGCATTCATTTAACGAAACAAACAGAAAGGGCGAAGCAGAAAATAAAGGGACATCAAGGGGTCAAATAACAGAAAACAGATAAAATAGAAAATAAGCCAGGGAGCAGCACCAGGAACCACAATACTAAAGGCAGGGAGGGTCACTACAAGAACTAACAAAGGTGGAAAAAAATACTCTCTGGACTACAGGTAACAAATACAGTGCCGCCCAGAGATTCAGCCGTAACGAACCAACAAGGAACTTAACAACAGGAAACACTTAAATACACAAGGCAGCGACCCTGACGATATTATAACCAAAAGTTAGGTATTATATAAATTTTAATATTTAATATTTTAATAATTTTAATATACATTTTACATTGTTAACGATTTTGTTGGTGTTCATGAATATGAAAATTTTCAGACATGTAATTAAAAAAAAATAGGAAAACAAGTTCACAACTAAAGGTTTTCTTGCAATTAAGTCAACAAATTCTGAAAGCCTTCAGTGAAATTAACCAGAGTACTTAGGCAAAAACCGTCAGCTTACTATAACTGCAGGTTTGATGTGATATTGTTGGTGAGTTCGCGTCTCCATAAAGCTGCAATTCATTTATTAAAAAATATTGTAATTTTATATAATTACGATTATAATTTATAATGCTGTTCCCAACAACCTAAACCAATATGACTCAATTTTCAGTTAATTGTAATGAATTGCAAGAAGTTAATTACACAGTCAACAACAGCACAGGAAAGCATGACTGATGATGATAGATAGATAGATAGATAGATAGATAGATAGATAGATAGATAGATAGATCGGTTGATTGATTATTAGAATTATTCATGATCTTAGGTTTGGCTAATTGCCTCTTCTCATGACCCAGTTCCAGTGGGTTCAAGGCCAGCTCTGTTCTGAGATTGTTCACACGTTTGGCATCACATAAATTGATGCTGCTACACCAGCAGATGACAGCTTATAGAAATGTACTGGCCATTGTGGACATAGTGAAGAACCCCAGAGAGCTGCATGTTTCTACAGCTCAGTCCCCTCTCAGTAGAGACAGTCTGGGAAGTATGGTGGTAGTGAAGAAATCAGTTGTGGTGTCTTTAATAGGTAAAACAATGGGGGGTGTGAATTCAGTGAAAGGGGAGGGGGCACTGAGGAGTTTAACACCGCCCCCGGGCAGCACGCTGAGGCTGGCAGTGTCGGGGGAAGGCTGGACTGGCAAGTGAGAGTTACACGTAAAGAAGAGATTCAGCTCATTAGCCCTATCTGAGTTCCTCTCTACCTCGAGGTCTCAGCAGGCTCGTAGCCAGTAATGATCCTCATTCCAATACATCCACTGTTGCATCTTCAGTACATGACCTTACTGTTCGTGTATCATTTATACATACTGTAGCATATTAATACCATGTTTAGATTTTTACTGTTTTTTTATTATTATCTGTAAATCTTTGCTGCTGGAAAAAAAAATGTGTTCTGGGGAATCAGTGAAGTGTTATCTTATCTTATCACACCTCCTTAGTGGTGTTCTGATGTAGCTTTGGCTATAGCTTGTCCCTGTAGCGGATTTTTTTCCCCTCGTGGAGTTGATTTTTCAGCTGGGCCTGCACTCGCTTGATCTCCTGCTTGTCTCCAGACCTAAAGTTTCAGATATTCTTGAGTACATCTTTCCCGTCCTTCGTGATCCAGTTTGTTACTGGAAAAACAGTGCATGTCTTTCTGAGAACTGTATCATCCCCACAGAAGTGTATGCAGCCCATCGCATAGTGGATGAGTCCCTTTGTGACTCAGAGCGTGTCCTAGTCTCCTTTGAGTAATCCCGCAGAAGATCCTCAATCTCCTCAGTCCACTTCCTCACAGTCTCAGTGGAATTGATGAAAGTGGAAGAGAATGAAGCATGAGTGCAGTCCCAAAAGATTGTAATAGAAGCACTGGGTTGATCAGTGATAAGTTTGCTGACCACAGAATGTATCTGCTTTTCAGTGCCTGCAGTGTCTGGCGAGGGTGGGACATCCACAGCCAAAACAATGACGTGTGGAAACTCCTACGCCATGGAATATGGCCGCGCTCCCAAAGCAGGCAGCTCTACATTTGAGTGTTTTTTTTTTTGCAATGACTTCCGTGATCTGTCAATTCAGTGCGAGAAACAGTACTTTTAGCTCTCAGCTGAGTTTTCATAAAGCACATGAGTATTTGCATTCCCCATGGCTCCTGGTCAGTGCTGAGAGCTCAACCATTTCATTTACCGGAAAGCTTACAGTTCCCATGATGACAGGCAGATAGGGCCTGTGCCTTCTCCCCCCTCTTCCGGAGCTGGCCTCCCACTCTCTTCCTCTGGCAGTGCCACACTAACACGGGCAAACGCAAGATACGAGTTCAGCAGCCGTTGTCACGTATAGGTTAATATCGGTCCCTCCTCGTCCGTCCTGCTGTCCACGGTTGAAAAAAGTATGCTGACAGCAAGAATAATGCAGAAAACTATTCCTGCTCCACACCATGGCAACCGGAGGATATTATGTAAAACATTAGCTTAGAAAATGTATGACTGAAAAGCACAGGAATTACTGACCTCCTCTCCATACTTCATGCGTGCTAGATAGGAAGTGAGTCAGACCACATAATGTGAGAGTTTAACTTTCAGAATAGCTCCAGATTGAGACAGTCACACATGTGGTGATCCCTTATGGGTTCTAAATATTGCTTGGCTGAGCTAGGTCAAGTTTTTTGACCTTCTGTAACAAACTTGTGACTGATGGATGATGGGATATAAAGTAAACAGCGGTTCAGTGAAAACAATATGGTAATGTACTAAGATGAAAGAAAAACACAATATGTTTTCATTTCATTGTGTCAAATTTTGTGTTAACATTGTGCATTGTAGCAGAACTTTGAATAACACTTAAGTTGTTGTGTATCGAAAATTAAATTATTAATTAGCACCAAACGAAAAAAATCCAGCTATGTCATAAATGAGTTGAAAATAATGCCTTTTAACCCCTGTGTTATTTTTGGGGTCGAAATGACCCCAGTCCATTTTCAAAATGAGGATAAATCCTTTAGAATCTAGAATTTAGAACGGAAGAAGTAAAATACACAAGGGTTAAGTATAGACTTAAAAAGAGACACAGGCAACTCAAGCTGCAGATTACACCTCAATTTCATTACACTCTCAGCTACAAGATGACATTACTTGACATTACAGTTGTCACAACTGCTCAGTCAAACTCAACGATTCTATATTTTTTTAAAGCATTGATTAAAATTTGCCTCCTTCGTTACTAGGCAATGAGGAAGAGGGAGCATAGCAGATGAAGGTCCAAATAAAAAATGAAAACATCAGTTGTGTGGAAGCATTTCACATTAGGAGTGAATAAAAGTGCATCCGTCTGTCAGTATTGCAGATCAGAATTTAACTATCACAACAGCAAACTGCCATGACTACAAAACAACATCATCTTAAAGAAACGATATCCATGGACTCACCGATCAATGCAAGGTTAGCCATAGATAACGATAAGCTATTTGCCCTTTAGCCTTCTGGGGCAGCCTAACTCTATCTTTCTCATCACTTTGACTTGAATTATTTAGCCTGATTTACGTTCTATGATTACTGCTTAAATGAAGACAAGCCTGTTGCTTACCTGCATCATCTTACATAATGTGAGTGCATGTGTGTGTGTGTGTGTGTGTGTGTGTGTGTGTTACATTGTGGGGACCAAATATCCTCACAATGTGACAAAAACCTGCTATTCTGTGGTTTTAGGAACCTACAAGGGGAAAGTAAATTTTATAAAAACAATCAAAAAATTTAAAAATGGCAAATGTCTTGCATTTTGTTGGTTAGTTATGGTTAAGGTTAGGGCTGGCTAGGGGTTTTAGGGCGTCATAGTTGGGATTAGGGTTTTGGCCATAGAGAAGATTGGAGAGTGTGCGTGCGCGCACGCGTGTGTGTGCCCATGTGTGTGTGTAAAATTATTCTGTAGATACCCTTGATTATTAATGTGGTTATTGATTATTATGACAACCCTACTTAATATGAGTACAAAAAACAGAAATGTGTGGGAATAAGACATATTCATCAAGTGGGTATAAGATTACACCAAAATATGCAGCGTAAGGCAGTTTTGTAAAAGCACATTTGGTCTCTGAGGGTCACTGTGGTTCTTTTCGACCAACCTCCTCGAAGCCAGGATGAAGCGTGCTGCTTTGCTTTGCTCCAGGGGGCACTGCTGAGAAGCCCACGCCAACCTTTAACCCAGTTCTTGATTTCGGGTGTTAATGAAACACTTTTTTTTTATTAGATCCAAGACAGGCCTGCAGTCTTCTAGAATCTTTTTTGAGAATAACCTTGCTCCTAGAAAAACAGACTAAGTAGCACCTTTGGGTGATAGCCTGTTTCTGCCGAGTTAATTCTACTTTGTGTAAAAAAGAGATCTCAGTTCTTGTTGCATCATTCCTGAGGTACCTGTCAAACCATCTGTATCAGCACACACACAGACACACACACACACACACACACACACACACACACAGAAATGGGAAATATTAGAGCCAGGGCAAACATGTGCTTACCTTTAATATTTTACACATGATTTCATACACCGTAAAGCTCCTCTCTGCTCGCGTCCAGTCCCATGTTGTTACCTGAAACAAGTAACCATGACAACCTTGCTAAAATTGAATCTTGATATTATGGGGAAACTTATGGGGGCATGTCTCATTGCATGCATATGAAAATATTTTAAATATAAATTCACATATGAAACTATTAAAAAGGAAACGTGATTAAATATAATATTTTTAGTTAATATACTGTATATCAATATATTTTACAAGCATTTCCATAGAAATAAGGATTTCTTATATGATATAAAGATATACAAATCAGAAAGACCACATTCTGTTCTTACTTTCATTTCATTGTTTGCACTGCTGGTTACTGAAGAAAATAAAAATAGAAATAATAAATCATAAGTTTAAATAAAAATATCTATGACTATCTCACTTTTTGAGTAACGCAGTGGATTGGCTGAATTATTGTGACACCTTCCAAGACATTTTTCCTTATGTTAGGTCTAAAATACAATGCGCATTTTTAGAGATTTTTGAGCCCGGTGTGAGCAGTATGGCGTAGTGTCAACACGATGTCCCAGGGAGGCCAACAAATGGTTTCGTAGCACACACTCAGTGTTTCAGAGCAATGCAACAAATCCATTCACATGCTGGTATTTTATAAGAAAAACACAGTGGCATGAAGTCCAAATGCCTGTAAAAGTGAATTCTGTAAATTGAGGGAAGTATTGTTGGGGCTTAAGAAAGCAGTTTCAATTCCCCAAGAAGCACCCCCCAAAACAACCGCATACTATATATAAATGCATCATACCTCCAGCTGTAGGATAGGCCTAAGATAAATCAGATGATTATTTAATATGGACACAAATGAAAAACTGAGTACTTAATGTTTCTCTTTTGGATATATGTAACTATTAGTAGGAAAAAAGGAACTATACAGGACATGCGAAAATAACAACAACAACAACAATAATAATAATAATAATAATAATAATAATAATAATAATAATAATAATAATGGCCAATTAGACAAACAACAGGCAAAATAAAATGAATATATTTAATGTGACCAGTGGTCAATAGCGGTAACAGGAAGTGACATCGTGAGTTTTTGCAACAACTTATGTGTGATGTTTTGAGATCCAATTAGCAGTATGGAGCAAAAAGATCATTCTCTAGAGAGGCAAACAGGGTGCATTTAATTTAAATTGCAATGGTAAGAAAGTGAAGCACGGGGGGGGGGGGGGGGGAATCTGAATTGCCAAGCAGAAAAGGATGAAATGTCAGAATTGAGGATAAATGAGAAAATCACCTAACAAGGTACAAAGGACAAAAGTTGAAAGGAGAAGCATTGAAGTCATGGAGCTCATTGAGGAAATGAGGGAGAGGTTGGCCAATGAATAACAATGATGGGGAGGGGAGGAAGGTGAAGAGACATCAATTACCGAGAAAGATTAGATTTTCTTCCTGATTTTCTTCACTTTCTAAGGCCTCATTTTTCCCTCAGATATTACCTGATTGTTGTGTCCAGTGAAAGAAAGACTTGCAGCACTGGATATTTTGCCAAACACATACAAACCATCACACTATTGTTTTGTGTTGCCAACTTCAGCACATAAGATTTCTCAGTGGGCAGACTGACCATTGCCTTTCAAACACAAATTCAGGTCTCAGACGTCCAAACTGCCATAAAATCTGATCTTGATATTGTTTCCCTTATGTATTCTGTAAAACATCATGTTTTTGCATGCTGCATTTCAAAGATTAAACCCCCAAAAGGAAGGAAAAAAAAACAGATAGGGATTCTGCACAGTATCAGGCATTGTCATCTATGCGCTGCGTGATGCTGAAACACCTCCAGATCAGTTTGTTTGCAGTTTATCAGCACTGTGAAACGGATGACGTAACGCACACTGTCCTGTATTGTAGGTACATGTAACCGAAGAATCACAGCAAACCAACATGTCACCATCTAACGGCATCTGTCCCCGTCACTGATATCACAGCTGACCTGAAGGATGCCCGAAGTAGAAGTTTCTAGCTAAGCAAGTATCAAAAGCTCTTCTCACAATGGCAAACTGAGTATGTCAGGAGCATTTAAGTAACCTGTCAGTTTCTCCTCGTCTCTCCGTTCTCTCTCTTCCTTCCTACATCTCCAGGGCAATAGTAAGTCAGAGGAAGGCTCTAATGTGTTATAATTATGGAGGCTGCAGCCACATCTCCAGAACTGAGGAAGGCCCCGGTCATTCCCAGTCAATCATCAAGAATACAGTCTTAATTTTTCAGTCAACATTATCCAGAGGTCAGTCCTGCAGTATAGAGTTACTCAAATATTTTAAGAGGTAAAAAATATAATGAGAAATGGGGTTTAATACTGTTTAATACTAAAGAATACATTTTGTGTAAATTTATTATCAGCTTGTTTGAGTGATTTTGAGTGAAGATTAAACATGCTATGTAGTAATCAGTGTACTTGTTCATTGAATAAATTCACTAAAAAACACTTTCATTTATATGGGCATTACAGTGAAAATCTGCTAATATTCAATGGGAATTATATGACATCTGCATGCTGTCACATATCACTTCTACTTCGATGCCTGAAGACAACCTCTACTGTATATATGATAAATAAAGTGTTACATATACTGGATTATTTTATTGCATATTTCGCTAAAATGGTCACACTCTTGTGCGGTCGACACACAATGCTCATTCACTTGTTCCTTTATTTCAACCCAAAGCAGAGATATACGCCTCAAAAGGCAAAATGACACATGCAAGCTTGGACAGCCATGTATTTGTTAGGCTGGATTACCCCTAGAGCAGGGTTTCTCCACCTTTCCTATTCATCATTCATTATGTTGGCGGCCCAGTATGGACCCGACCCAGTTTACCTACCACAGTTCCATGGCCCAACAGTAACTGAGATACCTGCACCTTGAGCATAGTCTAAACATGCAGTATTGCCTGCAAAATATTATGCTACAGTGTGTGCATACGGTCTTCTCATCCAAGCTATTATCATGACTAGATTATGTCACTGTCAGTGGTGAACTCGTGAACTCTGCACAAGAATATTACAAGAATATTTTAAGAATAATAAATGTCTAAATCAGAAATTTATGCTGTCGTGTGTGCTGTAAGAGAAATATAAACCAAATATTATTAGAATATTCAATGCAATATATTATATATTACATCAGTAGATTACAAACAAAATTGGATTTTCTTGGGTGAACTTTATTTTAACAGTGACTTGGTGGCTAAGTGAATGGCACTGTTCACTCACTCTTCAGGGTTTGGGGTATCATATTGCATGGTTGCTCTTTGAGGGTGGAATTTACATGTCCTCCCCAATGTCATAACTGTTTCTTATATGTGCTGTGTGCCTCTGTTGGTTATGAGTGTGTACCTGTGTGCAGGAGGTCATTGGTTCAAATCCCATGGCCTGCAAAGTGATGTTGGGCCCTAGAGCAAGATCTTTAACTGCAATTCCTCAAACAGTACTAGCTGACAGTGCTCTCCAACCCTCTTTTGTATGTTGCTTTGGACATCAGCTAAAGAAATGTAATGTAATGATTTCCATGTCATCTAAAGATGTGCAGTTCAGCTAATTGGCAACTTGAAAGTGCCTACTGTGTGTATGTGCCTGGTGATGGACCAGTATCCAGTCCATAGTATTCCCCTGCCTTATGTCCTATGCTGCCTGGGATAGGCTCCAGGTCTCCCCTGATCTGGATAATCTGTCAGAAGATGGATGGGTTTTCATCTAATCACAAATGCAGAAGGCTGTTTGAAAAGATGAATGGTTTCTATGCGACTAAAGCATGTACAAGAGTCTTTCTACACCTGAAATGGAGATCCCGAGAGCTGCTGAAATGGGACGGGAAACTCACAGGTGGTGCGGAGAACTTGAAGAGGGAGGAGCCGCGCAGGGCCAGGAACTTGGGTGTGTACATTCGGTCCTGAACGCTGTCCTGCTCTCTCTCCTCCACCCAGCCCATGTAGATGATCTGTGAGACAGAGCAGTACAGCCGGCTGTGACTTTAATTGTTGAAAACAAATATACTTTGTCATATTGTTAGCGGCATGAACAGCAATGTATTGGTCAATTTATCATGATTATAACTACAAATCCCATAATTCCTTGCAACAGAGGGGGAGGGGACAATCGAAAGATTTAAGCAGAAGGGATGATTCAAGAACGCGAAGGAGACAGCTGTGTGATGCATATGAAATATATATTCGTAATTTATAATCACAGTGTCAGACAGTTGGACATGCTGGTATGCATCATCTCATCCTGCTCCATATGATTCCTGCGTTGATCTTGCATACATAGCTGCCAAAAGAATCCAAAGCGCTGACAATGGTGTAAGGCATTGTGTCAACAAGGTGATGTGACACCCGCAGACTCGTTTGAAAACACAGACGTCGTCGTTTCCAGCATTTTTACACCAGTAGCTCTTCGATAAATGAAAGCAAACAGCCATAACAGACCGCTAAAGCATAAGCAGAGGACGTTTGTTGAATGGGGACCGGAGGAACTTTAATTTACAAAAAGCCGCTGAAGGCCCTGGGGTCATCAGTGCTGAGGTAAGAGACTTGCACGTTTGGCCCTTGATTTCTCCATGACAACAAATCACAGCACCATAAAGGTCATGTTGTTGACTGCATGAGACATTCGGATGCACAAGAGAAGAGTCACAAGTATGAGCCACAGGGTTGAAGATTCCTGGAGTACATATTCAAATCAAAATGAAGAAGTAGGGAAATCGGCTTGCGGGTCTACCAGTGAGGAATGATGATGGCTTTGAGGTGCTAATCAGAGTAGACTCTTATTGGCAGAGTGTGTCTCAAAAGATTGTGAAAGTTTCAAAAAACCCGGTAGCTCCTTACAGCGTATCTGTCTGTATCTGTAGACAACCATCTCAGCATCTAGCATTTCCATCTGCATGTCTCACGAGTCACAAAATTGACTCCCTTCTGGGACTCAGAAGTTATTGATAGTGAAAGGACTGACAAACTGGAGGAACCTGAAGCTCCGCAGGACATTCAGAGCAATGTGCTACAAAAATAAATATGCCACCAAGTCGATGTAACAGGCTTGAACTTCCAGATAGCTATAAGGTCACTGAAAAAAGGTTTCAAGGCATAAACTTGTAACAGATGTACAATTAAGTGATTAATTGGGAGATGAGGGACAGCCAAAACTTTAGAAAATGTGTATCGCTTATTTCACTATGCTGTTTGCCAGGGAAGAGCAGGCTAGGAAACAGTCTTCAAAGCACCATCTACTACACAGAGGAATCACAGATGCTTGGATTAATGCTATGCTATGGGATTGGTGTGCAGGCCAGGAAGCTGTGGCTTTCTATTCGACCATAAGCTTGAAATGTCCTTTTTGAAGGAGAGGATGCAGCTGGGATGAAGATTTGCCCACCAGATCTGAGATTGGCATTGGTCATGTTCAGTCTAGTGTAGTCGCACCAGCCAGGAATAAATGGGACCAGACAAAAATTCAGATCAAGCTGTTGCAGCAACAGACTTCCTGTATGTTTTTACGCCGGTAAATGAGAGTGCAATGCAGTGGAAGCGCACGAAGACGATGATGATGTTAATTCAAGCCTGGTAGAATCAAGCACCTGAGTGACTGCACTAAAGGAGATAACTATGTTAGAGCTAATGAGAGTTTAAACCGGTGAAAGACCGAGGAATTATATAGTGAAGCCACAGAGAATATGATTAAAATGTCGATAGACTACATTATAGGCTTGATCTGGATTTACTGTTTGGCTCAGACATGACAACCATTTGTTACTAGAAATGTAATAGAAATTCAGTCTTTGTCAGACCCTGTTGCACTGTCACTTTGCCATCTGCTAACCTCCTAACAAGAGGCTAAACTGTACTTAATCTGATTGAGAGCCAGCTCTGGTGGAACGGACCTCCCATTCTCATGCCACCAGCCCAAGGAAAGAAGGAAGGTGAATACCCCAAAGAAGAGGTCAATGCTGAACTGAAGTCAACGTTTCAGGTCACTGCACAGCTCAGTGGCAGCGACAGATACTTGGATGGGCTTCAGCTTCTGCTAGGGCTCAGAGCAGCATTCATGGGTTCAGCCAGCAAGGCAAAGATATTCAGAAATAGTTTTCCGTCTGAAAGAGATTCTAACACAGCGTGTAATCACACCTTCACCAATAAATAATTATCATTATGAAAAGGGCTGAACAATATCACATCATGATGTGTGAAATATCCACAAGTAATATTGCGATATTTATAAAACAAGAAAAAAAAAGATGAAACTACGTGAAGTAAACTATAGCCAAATAGAATTTTATCTACCAATAGTGTATGTGAAATAAGTTGTTTTTTGGACACAAAGCAGTGCGGCCGAATGCAGCGTGATTATACTGTATGTGCCCATCGCAGGAACAATGCTGAAATGATATATTGTACAGCCCAGATTATGCATTTTAGGAATCTGAACCTCTAATTCCTACTCACGCCTTGGTTGGAAATCAATCAAATATCAGCCATTGAAGAGCTTTCAACTCTCAAACACAGAAATTGACTCCAAAATTGAAGCCCTGTGTGGCTTATGATAATTTTCTGGAACTGATGGATGTGCAAGTCAGCATGTTACCACAAAACACGCAGCATCTTACATGGCTGAAAGCTGGCATGACAAACTTGAAAAACAGGCACATTTGAATATATAGGACAAGATGTACCAGAGAAATCATGCACTGTTCATGCACAATTGGGTTTTTAATTCTTTTTTGAGTATTTTTTGATTCATGATAAATTATATGATAAACGTTGCATTCAAGTATATAAGCATGGGAGTGAATTACAAGATGCCTAGCGACACATTATTGATGTTAGTAGAAGTTAATTGCTAGGAGTTATCAGTAGAATAAATAACACCTTATATTTTATTTTTAGTTTTAAGATGCTCAGCACAAGAGCCAGAAAGGCAAGAACAACTTGAGAACTCTTTCTTAGCCAAAAAGTCAGGGTGATTGCACCAGCTAAAACATTTGACAATGTTTTACTATAGAGGAGTTTTGATAAAATCATTGAGTGTATGATCTGTGGCATACAGTCACTTCCCATACAATTTTATTATTTTGATGTGTGCTCCCTAGAAGAAGTGCATACATAATGAACATTTTATTTCATGTCTGGATTTTTAATGACGTTCATTAATCATACATAAAAGCATCCCATCAACATAGGCAATTACAAGTTGTTTCTCTTTTTGCAGATAATGATAGTATTTACATTATTTAACAGCTGTGTGGAAAATGTGAATCCTGTAGAAATTTCTCGAAACCAAAGATGATGACGTCTGTTCAGATCTCTAAATTATAATAAAAGATAAATTTGGTGAAGCAAATAAGGGATACAATTGAATTTTTTTCCATGTCTTTTTTGATCAGGTTGATCGAATACGTGTCTCTGCTGTAAATGTTTGTGGACCTTGGATTAAAAAACAATAATATGCTGCTGAGGTGTTTATTAGACGTATGCCTCTGGCTTGCTGGCGGCCCAATGCCTATTGAAGAGCTAATGATATTATGGACTTCCAACTTGTCCAGTGTGGGGTCATTAGGACCCAGAGCCTGAACTAGAAGCTATGGGCATAAGGCAGGGAATAACCCAGGATGGGGCACCAGCTCGTCACAGGACACCATTCCAGCAGACTGTAGGGGGAAACCAGAGTGCTTGGAACCCCCACAATATCACATGGAAAACATATAAACACCATCCACATAGAGCGGAGCAGGGAACTAAGCCATCGTCCCAGAGGTGTGAAGCAATAGTTTTAACCACCACACCATCCCAGACCCCACATAATTTCAACTAAGAATGGTTTTCGTCTGTTCAGCAGTTTAGCTGTAGGTTAACATGGACATTTTATACAGTCATTATGCCCCATGACGGCGGCACGGTGGTGCAGTGGTTAGCAGTGTTGCCTCACACCTCTGGGATCGGGGTTCACGTCTGTGCCCGGGTTCCATGTGTGTGGAGTTTGCATGTTCTCCCC
>JAAGVU020000078.1:9776562-9794228 GCA_011763525.2 Mormyrus iriodes | reverse complement strand
AAAACAAACAAAAAAGTCAATTAAAAAACCCATGATAGATAGATAGATAGATAGATAGATAGATAGATAGATAGATAATCTAATAAGTACATTACTATACTCAGATTTCAATAATATTCAGTGAGATTTAATGAAAACTAAGTAAAAAAAATAACACAAGTAGCACATGCTATTCTACCATTTTTAGGCAGTGAAAATTTTCAAACATCTGCTCCACTGCACAATTCCAGTGTCAGCATTCAAGTATCTTCACCACAACCTCTACTGGAAGCTGATCTGCAGCTAACTTTAAGTAGCTACCATGTCAGACTGCCCTATGGGTTCTCGCCTCATCGTATCAGCCTGCCACAGGATAAGCGTATGAATCTCGCTGGGAATGACTGCCTTCTGATGTGGAGCCCAGAGATTGCCATAGCAACCTCAACACATTCTCATATGTTTGTCAGCAGCTTTAAGCCACGATGGAATCTATGTCTGGACAGCATGACTGAGAATCCGCCTGGAGGTGAAATCGTGAGCCTCACTCACAAACACATCACAATCAGCAAGAATATAACATAAAAGCCAGCCTTGGGCCTTGCCAGGGTCTGGTGAAGCAGCACATTATATTTTCAAGAAAAAAAAATTGTTTTTCAAACTGTTTGCTTTCCTCTGAAAACCCTCCATCCTCAATCAAAGGGACTGGCTCCCGTTTCGTCATGCCAAATGTAACGGCGATATGACTGCATACTCAGAGATTATATACACATTGAAAAAACACAAATCAGAATAGAATTTATCACAAGTCATCATCAGATAACGAATCGGGACTGAAAGGGATCCAGCTTAATACTGTACTCAAAAAACATTTGTCTGTTTCCTAACAAAGTCTAAAAATTCAACTTGTTTTAATAGTGGGCATTTACGTAAATGACCAGTCGAGGTAATTAACAGAATGGCCACTGATAATGGCTTTGGATTGAAGTACAATATCCATAAAGAGCTCATTTTCATCACCAGGCTGCCCAATAAAAAACAAAACTATTTTTTGAGATGCGGTAGCCTTTCTATAACAAGGCGTTTCAACATTTCGGAAGTCAGGGAGCACCAGTTGAGAAAGGAGACCTAGAACGCATCCCACTCTAAGATCTCGTGAAAGACAGAACTAATGACTGAGGAGGGACCCTTTCATATTTCATTTTCTTTGGGGGGGAGGGGGCTCCCTCTTGAATATGTATTGACCCCCCCACAGCTGTACACACTTGGTTTATATGATGGTGTGGCCTAGCAAAGCCAGCGGAGTAAAGTTTGTACATCTAAATGGTGCTAATGGCATCCATTAGGTTGCTTCTATGTGGGTAATTATGCTAATCACTAGTCACAGCTCCAGCTCACTGTGTGGAGACTAATCTTCAATGAAATAAATGCAGCTTTGAGAAACACTGGATATTTATCAAAAATACACTTTATAAGCCATGTGTGCGATTAGATTTATGCAATATAATCTTCATTCCTCCATCCATCCATCTTCTAACCTCGTATCCTGGTCAACGCACATTTTCAATGTATATAATAGAGTAGCAATATATTCTCAGTTAATGTATTTTGTGACCTTTAGATGAAGGGAGTATTTATCCTAGCATTTAATACTAATATTTGATGAAGCTGATTCTTATATAAACACGTGTCTCAAAATATCTAACCACGATCTGAGTTGTTTCTACAAATTACTTAATGAAAATGCGTTATTGTGGTTTCCTTATTGGTTCATTACAGTCAGTGTGACATCTTGAAATAACTTACCTATAATCACGCTTTAGTTATTGATGTGATTTCTATGAAATGTTGGAGTAGAAAAACATTTCTAAAAAGACAGAAAGCTGTCTTGGGATTCCCGTGCACATGGCCTTTGATATTCTGAATTATGCAACGTTTCGCACAGTTTTTTTAATAATTGGGAATAGAAACAAAGTAACAAGAAAGTACGAGAAAATACTTGGTGAGATATCAGTTCAGTATTTTGGATTTTGCAGAGATTTTGCTAGATATTATGGGACAGAAAATGATATTTTAACAAGTATTGTCTCACACTTCCCACACATTTCAATGAATACCATGTTACAAATTAAAAACTTGTTCCTGCTGGCTACAGAAAAACAAACAACAAAAAAACTAGTTTGTATAAATAAATATGATAGGTGGTCCTACAAGAGCTGAAAAGAATACTGTGCGGTGAAAATGACAAACTGTCCATCAGTCTTTCATAGCTACTTTTCGAGCGTAGGGTTGTGATAAACAGAGCAGGGCAGCCCAACCCTGCTCCAGGAGACCTACCATCCTGCAGAGCTTAGGCGCAGCCCTAATTTAACACACCTGATATATATAAGTATTGGAGCCAGCTATGTTTAAGCTAACACTAACATCTGATACATAGATGATACTGAAGGGCCTAATTATCTGTATCAGGTATGTTAAATTAGGGCTGTACCTAAGCTCTGCAGGGTGGTAGGTCTCCTGGGGCAGGGTTGGGCTGCCCTGGGGCCTGTTTCACAAAGCAGGAGTTCTTTCCTAACCGGTCAACTTGTTGGATTTAAGGTAGACTGGGCTAAGTGGACTTTCTTTTCATTCCCTTACATTTAGCCTGGACTACCTTAAATCCGACAAGTTCTCCAGTTAATCAAGAAATTTGAAGAAGCACAGAGCAAGATGAAACGAGCAGGATGTCAAGCCCATGTAAACCACGTACAATTGGACTGTCGGAGGTTATCAGAGAGTTCACGGGGAGGCCAGGAAACGCAAATGCTCATATTGTACACAACACAATGCCAGCTGGACCCATAACTCTGTATTTACGAAGCAACATCGCTAACCATCGATCCAGCCCATCACCTTTCTAACATATTTCATAACATGCAAGGACAATACTACCAAATAGATACCATCATCTCAGTGAATAAGAACCAAGGAAGTTCTTTTGTAGAACCGCAGGAGGCCAGAACAAAAATGACATTTCACGAGCTGTGAATGATTGCTGATGTGGCATGTTTTTAAATGTCCCTTTGTATATTTTCCAAAAGCGACGTTTGCAAATATGTTACTGCATCCATCAAACGCACAAATAGTTCTTCAACAAAGAATCATTTGACTATACCGGTTCTGCAACTATTTTTCTTTTATGTCACTCCTTATGATATTGCTATGCACAAAGCTTGACATAACGACATCGCAACTGAAAAGTCACCCTTATGCTTCGCTTTCCTGAATCCAGCTCTTAAGAAACGTGCATTGCATGCTTTATATACGCCATAGAACCTCGACTGAATGAGCGATCCGGTTAATTGTCTCATTTGCGATGAGCGCTACACATCTGTGTTTGCCCAGCTCAGCGCTGAACGCTCAGCACCGATGAAGCCAGCTGCTGCCTGTTCACACACCATCGGACTGGGCTTTCTGAGCAGTTGGCCTGGGATACACAGGAGAGAATATAAACAGTGGACCATCTCCCAAGCCTCTACATAGCTGTCTTACTCTTGAGTATTGTAGATTCTACTTTTTCGCTTAGATAATTGTTATGATATCTTCTCAGGTCTGTACTTCACAGTCAGTTTATTTTGCTTAAAGGGCTGAAGGAAATTAGCTTTTCTCTAACAACATCCTTTTGCTGTCTTGAAACTATTACATGTGGCTTCACTGCTGCACCCCGTGGGATTCTGACAGGCACTATAAATCGAGCCAATGCCGATCGAAATAAATGGGAATTCACTGGGAAAATTAAAATTAGAAATGTCAAACTGGGAATGTGCATTTCAGCTGTTCATTCACTTTGGATATTGAACGCAGGATAAACGTGATCTAGTTCTGTCTGCGTAAGCTGGCATAAATCCTTACGTTAATTTGAACGTGAGGCCTCATTAAAAATCCCAAGCATCTCAAAGTCACTGAGGACGGAAACCAAATAGAGCACGAGATACAATCACACCAGCAGCTGAGTCAGGCACACACACCACAGTACGGCTGAGAGGCTGGTATTTAAGCGGGTATCGTACCTCCTCAGTGGAAGTCTTGAAATCCATGTGCTATGGCACAATGGGAACAGCTGTCCTAGAGAAGAGAAAAACGCAGCAGTTTAAACAACCCAGGCCCGATCCCATACATATTCATGCACGCATATTGATATAATTACTTAATCTATAAAAGGAGACATTTATGCACAATTGATCAAATACTGTCACACATTAAAGATTCTCACTAATGGTATATATGGTACATAAAAAAAAAAAGTTTACAAACATATTTACAGTATATTCCTGTACATTTCGTTTTATCATTTAACGTCAGGCTGCCATGTAAAAACCACCGAATAAATTCAATATTAAGTGTAGTTTAATATTGTGTTGTAATAAGTATAGCTAATTATTTCATAGGGTTAAATCTAATTACTTCTTGCTTTTACCTCATGGGTCCATACTGATCTACTATATAACCGGAATTCCCTCAGACTCTATGACCACTGAATAATTTACTGCTAGATACCCAAGAACTTGATTATATTTTACATGGTCAAGCTGGAGACAGGAGGTGAGGATCAGATCATGGGGGGGGGTGGACATTAGGCATTGGTCACATCATACTGTGCTGTCAAGGCAAACAATGGCACTACACCTCATGCTGCCTATAAGAAGCCTGTTGCACCATATGTCACAGCTGAGCAGAACATGTTTAGCGATGCATGAAAAGACAATCATCTGTGATGTTCCGTTTAAAGCAGATTTTTTGTTTATGCTAAATCGTACGTTGTCTTCTGATTGCATTTATCTGCATCATCCTACAGTAAATGTACTGTGCGTGTGCCTGCTATCCATCACTGTAATGCAAGCAGAGATTTCTCCTTTGTCACTTTTCATTAGTCTCCTGTACTCTGCTTCTTGCTCCGATTGTAAAGACGTGTTGGTATGTCCCACCCGCTAGCTTCTCTGAATCAGCCACTAGTTCACCTGTCATAATACATTATGACATCGCCCGTTCACTCAGAAGGCGATTTCTACAGAAGCGCTTTAACGTAGTCACCACTTTAAAACCTAAAAAATAGGATATGAAATTGCGATTGCAAAACATCACACCATCTGGTCACCTGATTTTAGGTTTTTCATAAAATGCACATTTGAATGGGCTTCAGTTTTAATTGTAATGGACTGTGGAAAAATCACCTGGGAGTAAAAAGAAATTAAAGTGCATCCTCATAGCTAAACTGGTGTTCTGTGATATTTCAAAGCCTAATTGTGACATAGCGTGTGGCTTTTAATATTTATGGCAGCGATCATTGCAGAGCGACCTTGGGAGGGTTAGGAGACTTTCAGCAGCAGGTGTGCTTTTAACATCAGACTTGTGGCTCTGATGCTCTCTCTCACTCTTTCACACACGCACACACACACGCACACGCACACACACACACACACACACACACACACACACAGCCATCAGTGGCTCACAGTGCCCGTCTAAAGTAGAGAAGTCCCATAACCACTTTTGCAGTACAGGGTCACTGTTAGCCTGACTTCTGTTCCACAATGCAAAAAGTCACTCTTAACAGGATGTAAGTGTTTCAAACGGCACATTCTCATACATACACATAATGATATGAGCAATTCAGAATGCCAATCTGCATTTCTTGAACTACTGGGAAGCTGGAATATTCTGAGAAAAACTCACAGAGGCAATATGATTTTAAGTGTTCTTTTTTTATATGTTCCCCTTTTTATATGTCTTCTCTGTCTTCTCTGCAGTTGTAGAGCATAAGCCTTTTTACATAACGGGGCCCATGTTTTTGTGCTTAATGTGCTAGCTGATGCTATGCCAGAACTATGTTGATGGGGCTAAACAAGAGAACGACTCACAGTCACTGCCATATGGTTCCTTTCACTTTCCAAGAAAACCTCCTCTGATTTTGTTTTGTTCTATTGAAACCAGTGTGATAACAATTGTGATATTTTGCAGTATGGCAATGCAAAATCTGGAATGCTAACCCATTCGTCAGACACGTAGCCACATATTAAATGTATGGTTTTGAACTCGCTTTGAAATGTACTGTGTAGGACTCCCACCAACCGCCCACCTCAACATGTACTTCTAGCTACAGGCCAGCTATTCATTGATTTCCATATACCCATGAGATATAGTAATATGGAAAATGTATAGTGATAGATAGATAGATAGATAGATAGACTAACTTCACTTTAATATATAGATTAACTCTTGGCCACATATTTTCCTGTTTCTCTCGTGTACGTAAAACCCAGAAAATTAGACACCCACAGATCACTCTGGATTAGATCCCTGACTAGCAGTCATTTTCAAACCTATATATAGCATACTGGACAGATCTAAAAGCCCTTAGTCAGAATCTTATGACTCTGCCTAGTTTGGATGCATCAAAGAAAAGCATCCTGCATATATCCACCAAGGCAAGCTCAGGTCACCAGTTACAGCCTAATAACACTTTAGGATACAAGATGTGGGACTGTTACAAAATGTTTAAAAAGGGGCGACCTTGGAAGATGCTTCTAATGAAAAGCACTTTTAAAATGAGTTTGCACATGGCACCTCTCCAGCACTGGTCTCCAAGCTCCCCAGCTGAAAGAAAATGCCCAACATCGCTGCTGGCAAGCGCCATGGACATAAATGGCGCCAGGAATTAGAGGAGGCGCCTGGGTCGCGGGAGCCAGCGTCTATCGCTTCGCGAGGCACACCGCGGCCCTTTCACAATTCCGCAGCGGGGCTGGATTATTTTTCAGACTGCAATGCTGTTCAGGGGGGGCAGTCACATCTCACATGGAATTTATCAAAGCCAAGAGAATAACGCCCAGCCTTTCAACTGCCTCATTATCTAAAGGCAAACAACTGCGCATTGTCACTACAAAAGCAAACACAACATGTTTTATTCACGGATCAGAACGTGTACAAAGATCAACAGCCAGACTCAGTCATCGGTTTGTTCCCCTGCCTGCATATTTACATCCTGTCCCATAAATCACTGTGGAAATTAACTGACAATCTCTTTAAGATTCCTCGTAGTGTGACAATGAGCAAGACATAGGATTCTGCTCCCCAATATAGTGAGTACTGTTGATTGGATGTCGTTGATAGTCATGTTTTCCGAAGAAGGAAAGAGTGGGGATAGACGTCCGTTTGACATTTCTAAATGCTAAACGAATTTGACATTTAATGCCTTCGACTCTTCACTTGCTCCATATGTGATCCCAGTGACTTTTACATGGTTCATCTCACAGAGGCCCAAACATTCAATTTCAGAAGATCATGCAACCATTTCATGATACTGGATGACATGAGTTACAATAATCCTTATCGGTAAAAATGATACTGACTGTTAAACTATTTCAGTTACACAGTAAAATAATATACACCATGTTTTGGGACATTGGAAATGAAAATGGAAGTATCTGTTTACAGCAGTTTTCCATGCAGTCAATGTTTTTCCATTAAAAACACACATAAATCAACTGTTATGTGAATTGGCAATTGAGGAAAATATTTAGGTTTAAACTGTTAGAAAATTGCACTTTGAAATGGTATATATGTGAGGTTTGGAATTACTGAATTCATTGTGCAAACTGTTGTTTGAATTCAATGTTGTCTGTAAACGGACACTACAACTGGTTTTTCGTTCAAGGGCAAGGGGAGCGTGTGAAAAGACATTGTATATTCAAGTCTTAATAATGTTTATTATTTAATTTGTGACTTTAATTTGTAGCAGGGGTGGCGCAAATGTGTTTCCATGATCCTGAGCATATTGTGTTTCCATGCTGTAAAGATCCCCCTCATTTTATCCTCTCAGTGCCTGTGCTTTTCTACTTCGTTAGTCACAAACAGCCTATTTCTCTCTTACCGGAGAGCCCCGGATGCAGCGCATCGGCAGACGGCTCAGGTGCTCCCGCTAGGTCAAACGAACCGCTACTGTGGGACGCTCTCTGGTGTACCTGAAACTGACAGCCGCTGGGAAGTGTCGCCTGTTTTTGCTTCAGCAAGCAGAAAACCACATTAAAAAATCAAACACTCCTGCTGAACGGAGCGTGTCCTTAAGTTTTATAAATCACAGGCAGTCAGGATGTGTTTTCTGGAGCTCTGGGTTGTTAACAATCTAGCAGGCTGCATTCTGGGATTTAGAATATCCCCTCAACATGTCCGCTAACAGCTGGCATGAGACTCGACGGCTAACACTACTGCTTCCCACCTCTGTGTTTGAGGCCTGAAATCCTGCCTCCGTTCAGTGTGTGTGTGGAGTTTGCATGTTCTCCCCATATTGTGTGGATTTCCTTCGATTGGTGAACACCGATAGCAAGTCAAAAATGAGTCTATAATTTGTATGTTTCTGTTATTTTTGATAAACAGACTAAGCCTGAGGAATGCATCGTTTTGAATGAATCAACTCATAATTTTTCACCGTTGCTTGGGATCAAAGCCCATATGATGGGTTGGTCCATCCATCCATCCAACAAAGGTCAGGGTTATGGAGGCCCCTGGAGCTTGCCACCAGGATATAAAAAATATGAATATTATTATTAATATTTCCGTTCTATGATGTGTAATGAGCCTTTTATTCCAGAAAGATGGAATGAGGAAGGTGTTACGGAAAAAGATCAGTTCATGATCAAAAGCATTCCACCTCATCTGTCCAGCATGGTGGAGGTAGGGTTATGGCTTCTTAATGAATGGCCATCAATGGAACCAGCTGGCTCATGGACATCAATGTTGTCATTGCTGATGGCCAAAGCAGATGAAAGTGCACTTATCAAAACTCATCGGAAGTCAGTTTTAGGGCTAAAGAATTCTGTTGACTGGCAGTCAATCATTCGACCTTAATCCAACTGCTTGTGCGTTTCACAGACAGATCTGAAGGCAAAAAGCCCCCCGAACGAGCGAAAACTGAAAATGGCAGAAGTACAGACAAGCCAGAGAACATCACAGCGGCAGATATCATGCGTCTATCGAAATTAAAGGGTTATAGATTCCACACAGTCATGCGCTTGTATAGAATATACAACTAAATATTAAATATAATAACTCAGTTTCAGCTTATATCAATTTGTACAATTACTTTTAGCCCAGTACAACATGGGGAATAGGAGTAAAAATGGATGTAATTTCTACACTGCTTACCGAATACCAACATTAACACTTTCAAATTAAAGATGAAAGCCAAGACAAGAACGAAAAGAGAAAAATGTTACTGCCTTCATATTTTGAACTGTATTGTATCTTTAATAAATGCTTTTCTCCGCAAACTAAACAAACATATAGATTTTTTTTTTTTCAAGTAGCATATATTTACAGCTGTACTTAGGCTCTTCTCAGCTGGGTTCTCAGCTGCAGTGACATTTTCACACTGACAGTGAAATTCAAAATCAAATACTCCTGCAAATATATGAGTTCATTATCGATTTGTATAAAATAGGTCTTATCTGCTCAGATTTCTTTCTTGCATACTGTACTGACGATAAAGAATCCACTCTTCACTGTGAATGGAGCACTTTGCTGCAGCAAGGAATAGAGTAAGCAGTTCCAGATAATGAAACTGCTCTCCATAAATGCTGTGCTCATGAACAGCTCTACATTAAAAAGACATACAGATGCTGGGAATGATGCATGATATAGCCAGGGACAGAGGCAAATCACTGATGCATGCTGGGAATTCTGCATTGAAACGCCATTGCACAGAGCAGCACTGTTGCGCCAAGTCCTCAGATGATAATAGGCTGTTCTTTTACAGCTGCATATATTCGATAAACTACCAAATGTATACTATATCCAATTCAAACATCATGCAGAGCAGTGCACCCATTGTGAGTGTAACGTGCCATCTGTGCATGATTTGTAAAAATGGTTATAATTAGAGTAATCTTTAATTATTGTACCCTCATATTTCAGTACTATTTTAGCTTTTTTGCACTTTCAGGCTGAACTTTAAAGAATTACTCTTCTGGTGTAAAAAAAAAATCATTAATTTAAAAGTCAAACACACACACACGCACACATACACGTGCGCACGCACGTACACAGTCACACGTGACATCTAATGACAGACAGGCTGAGTATATAGCATGGTAATAACCCTACAAACAAATAAGCACTTTGAACGCCTGCTATTTTTCTGTTAACATTCTGGTGGAGTGTGTGAAAACAGCATGATTCAGTGATCAGTATTTAGTCCATTCATTCTGCTGGGATTTGAATGCATGTTGTTTTTTTTAATCATGGGCTAATAATACATGATTAAACCAGATGATTCACTGGGAAGGTCTTGACGTGTACAAGCATCAGGCTGTTACTGGGGGCTTTAGCAGTGAGCCGAAGTCAGCACTGTCTCCAGTGTACGCTCTCATTAATTGTTTGAGAGATATTTAATTAAAAATTGACTTTGACTTTGTAGGAATAACCCATATCTTCTGAAAAACTGCATGCAACTACAAAAAAAAAATTGATAGTTCCAAATATGATTCTTGATATTAACAATGGGTTTAGCCATTATGGTGAAAATGTAGATGAATTGTTTAATTGTAGAAAAAAGATAATAGCATTATCTGTAAATTCAAATTAGATTTTTCACATTTGTCTTGGCTACAATATTATATAGGACTTTTGAAATGTTGCATATGTACAAAAAAAAGATTGTCTATGATTGAAGTGTCTGAAAAAGGCTTGAGAAGAATCTTGTCTTTGTCTTCTGCAGGTATGCTCAGTCATCTACAAGAATCTATCCCTACAACTGCAATTATCCCTTTTCATGTTGCTGTTATATAATAGGTATTGTTTTGCATTCGCCTCCCATAGACAAAATAAATATTCACATGATCAGAGGTGAACTGAGGACCAAAAACCTTCAAAAACACACATTATTCCACTCCCTCGGCACACAAATTTTCTTTGCCTCATCCACCACTTTAGGTGGCATTGCACATGAAAATACATTGATACAAGACCGTGAAATATTAATTAAAATCCTGTTGTTCCGCAAATGTTAAGACAGACTAGTTTTGCAGCCCTTGTGGTTAACTGTAAGCATTATAATGCACAGTGAGTACACAGAATGTTAGGGGCCTTCCTAATATTGCATTGGCATCCTGTTTTGCCATCAGAACAGCTTCAATTTGTTGAACTCAGCAAGGTGTTGAGAGTGCCCCACAGGGATTCTGACTGTAGTGCTTCCGACAGCTGTATGCAGTTGGCTGGTAGTGGACCTTGCATCCAAATAACTTATTTCATCTCATTCCACAGATGTTCATTGGAATTGTGATCTGGTGACTGTCCAGGCCAATACATTAAGAGGAATTCTTTATCATGCTAGCAGAGCCATTTCTGGACTTTCTTAGCCTTATGGCATGGGACATTGTCCTGTTGAAAAAAGAAATGTACAGATGGATAGAGTTCTGCCATAAAGGAATGCATCTGCTAGGCACTGATGTTATGGTCCCTTGACATTTAAAGGTTGTTCCACTTTGGTTAATGTTTACACAGACCAATGGTTTCTTCCAAACCCTAATTCCCTCATCAGTTTGCAACCATGCAATAAGTTACACTGGATCTTTTGGGAACTAGTGTTGTTCCAGACGTTCAGTAGATTAAGTGAAGACTATCTGCCTCATTTCACCCCTCTCAGCAATGAACTGTTTTTGACCACTGACCAGCCATTGGCCTAATGCTTTTTGGATGGGAGGCATTACAGATACAAAAAGGCACTTCGATATTGAAAAACCCAGTGTTGCAGTTCCATTCGAAGACGCATCATTTCCAGCCCATATTCCCTCACGCTCAATCCATGCCTCGATTGTCTCAAGCCTTAAAATCGTTCTTTAATCTCCCCTTCATTTGCACTGGATTCAAAGGTTCAAAACCAGATATTTCATAGGTGAGAAGGGATGAATAGGCATAGCTAAGACATGCTTTGTGCATTCATTGGATATTGGAAATTGCTTTTTAAATATGCCATATAAGACACAAAGGGTGAATTAGGCAGTCAGTGATAATTACCTTTGTGCCCTGTACTGTTACTGAGACATGCATCTCCTGCTTATTAACAATTCACTGAGACAGAAGGCATGTTAGTATACTCAAAGGATATTAAAGTTTGCTTAAACCAGTATTGCCAAAAAATATTGATTAAAGGCCTATTTAGTTAAAAAGACAAAAAAAGTTAATTTTGAAATTATGGCAGAGATCTTACCCAGTTACTTAGGGCAGGCTATATTTTGCAAGCATGATATCATTCCCAAATTGCTTAAATCTTTGTTCATATCTTACGTCTCTCAGTTTGATGCAGGCATACAGAATATGCAGAAGCTGGCTACAAAAAATGATATCTGAAACGCTTTCAGAGTTTGCAAGTGTAAACAAAAATTTTACTGTGCACAATAAAAACTCTAAAACAGCAATACAGCAACACTTTCCTATGGAATGTATCAATCCTTGGTAATGTGCAATAATAATACAGTTAAGTGCTTACAGTTTATTTTTTACTGTTACTGCTTGCTAAAAAGTTCCCAGGACGGTCAGATACTGAGAAGTGATTTGGAACTAATATGCCAAAAGAAAAAACTCCACTACAATGCTGTATAATTACTGTGTACCGTCAACTATATAAATGGCTGTGAAAGTTACTTTATGCTTCGAAATGCAGACATATAGTAAACAGTTTCAACCATCCATATTTCTTTTATTTCATCTCCACATGTCCCATACAGGGTCTTGGGAGAGCTGGGGCTTGTCTGAGGAAGTCATGGCACGGGGGGGCAGTGCCCATGTTCTGAAGGTCACAGGTTTGAATCCTACAGCTGGCAGAATAATCATATCACCACTGGGCTGTTAAACACGGCCCTTAACACCAACTGCTCCAAGACTGCTGGTCATTGGCTGACACTGTGCTCTATCCCCAAAACTTGCTATCGCATGGTGAGCATGATGGGATATGTGAAAACTACTCAATTTCCCCATAGCGATGAATAAAGTCCTGCTATTCCACTCCACCCACCGAGCCAGTGCACCATCCATGTTAAGCTGTCGTTAGCGAAAAATGAATAACGAACCCTGACAGCTGTTTTAACTCAAGGGCATTCCTACAAAACAGGTCTGGTCATCTGGGAATTGTGTCTTTGAGCACCTGATACCTTGCCTTACACCTGTAAAGTGTTAAATCCTTCTATGTTTTGCTGCAGATATGGTGCACTGTCATCCCTTTGTGATTTATTTTTGCGGGACTGTGTACATATGCTTCTTGCCTTGTGATGTGCCCCATCATGAGCGGTGTGCGATGGCAGTGCCCCCACAATAATCCATCAGCTCCAGAGCCACTGACACACCTCCTAGGATCAGTGCTAACAATAGTGGGCACTGAACGATATGTTAGAAAGCATATTAGAGTCAACGGCTAGCCTCAGACTGAATTCTTATCTGCATGAAGGGTGTCTGAACTTAGTATTATTAAACTGAAGAGATATCATTTGGGTGCCTGTGAGTTTAATAATTATAGCCTTAATTTCAATTCATTGAGCTTGTAAAAAAAATCTAAACTTAAAGATGAGAGTTATGTCATGGAATGAGGCACTTGATAACATAGTTAATGGCTGTAATTATCTATATATGCGTAGGTGACTTGTTGTACTTGAGCTTAAAATGAAAGTGTATCACTACATTCTTCTTGGTAGGCTTAGCTGGATCTCAGAGGTAGGGAAATCAGTTCACACAGTTCAGTTAAGCTCCTTGCTTTTCATTAAGCTACGACACTTCGTATGGGGTAAGCTTTAATTACTACAGTGTGGCCATAGAAAGAGGAAATGAAAACAAGGTCCGATTAACGATTCTGGACATTTTCAGACTGGACCTCGACTTTGCACACATAAGTACATACATGAATGTCTTTGTTCTTTCTGTTTCGAAAAAATGGAGGGTTTAACCACAGCAGTAATCGAGTAATCTAGATCAGGGCTGTCAAACCCCAGTCCTGGGGGGCAGAGCCCTGTGTAACTCAGTTCTTTCCCGGTTTCACCACAAATGATTCAGCCCAAGAGCTGTGTGGTACTCAGCACAAGGGGGTGCTGGGTGTTATTGGGGAAACCCAATAACGTGCAGGGCTCCGGCCCCCCAGGACTGGAGTTCGACACCCCTGATCTAGATGCTTTTCCAAGCCAATGACAACTTTGAGTATATACCATTGAAGTGGTGCAGTTTGATTAACAGGGCTTGCAGCACTGGTTATTTTTTACTATCAATAATTCTTTGTATTGTTGTGTTTTATTTTGCTTTGCCCTAGTAAACCCAACCAATTCTGACCCAAGAGCATTTTATTCATGCCTAACAATCCAACCAAATCAGATCTTTATTTTTTTTTTCTTCATCTGCAGTTGTATCTCCAAAGTGGCTATCCCTGCCTTGCCACTGTCCACCTGTCATGTGATCCTGTTTGTTGTTGTGTACAACACTGCTTCTCACCACTATAAATTCAGATCATCAAACTCTCATGTAAAAAATTTCAAGGCTGGTGGTTTTGTGTCTGAGAGATATATGCAAGCTAAGGCACTGCATGTTCTGCACTCGTGCCTTTGCTAAAACAAGCCTTGATTATTTTAAAGCCCAGATATCTAACAGCTCAATAAATACTCCTCTGCTTTCTGTAAATACATTTTCCAAAATTCCTACCCAGCACAAAAATAAGGATTGACTCCATTATACCAGGTTTGCCTGCATTCTTCTAACTTCCTGGGAAGTACAGCTCTAATTTCAAACGTCTTCTTTTAATGTTTAACACTCTGAATGGATTTCACCGCCTATCTTATGAATCTGGGACCCTTCCATTTTATCCAAACAGACCCGGCTTTGTTTGAGGGTGGTGGCCTGCTAAACACTTCCAAAGACTGATTTGAAAAACGGTCAGCAGAGCCTTTTCCTCGACTGAGGAAAAACAGTCGAACTAACACTTTTCCAGAAACAAACACTTCACTAATGCTTATGATGTATTATAATCAGCACTATAACGCCTTATGATTGTCAATAGAAGATGCCGTAATGCTTTATTAATTCTTATGCCGGCCATTAGAATTCATCATGAAGGCATCTACAATGCATTATGTATGATACTTTCAAAGGAAAACGCAACCAAATTCTCTTGTTAGTCTTTATATACAGCAATGAGTCAAAACATTATGATGACCCCTATGTGAAGAGAATAATGGTGACTACCTTGTAACGATGGTGCCTCTTAAGGTCTGTAATATATTAGATGGTAAGCAAACATTCGGTACTCGTAGTCGCCATGTTGAATGCAGAAGAAATTGGCAGGGACAACGACCTGAGTGATTTTGACAAGGGCTGAATCATTACAATTGGACAACTGGATCAGACCGTGTTGATCATCATCAAAATTACCTGCCATTTGTACCACAGTAGCCCTTCTGTTGGTTCGTACCATACCTGATAGCCTTCGTTCACATCCCACTTTGGATGAGTCCTGGCCACCCAGCACCCTGTTACTGGTTCACGGTTTTTCCCTCCTTGGCCCACTCTCGGTAGGTACTCGCCATGGTCGACCTAGAGCAGCCCACAAGCCTTGCAATTTCAGAGATGCTCTGACCCAGTCGTCTTACCATAACAATTTGACTATTATCAGAGTCACTGAGATCTTAATCTGCCCGTTTCTTCTGCAATCAACATGTCTACTGCGAGCACCAAATGTTACTTACCATTTAAGCTATGCCAGACTTTGACACACCCTTTTTAAACATTATTCCCTTCACTCGGGGTTGTTCATAATGTTTTTGGCTCATTGGTGCACAGTCGTGATTTACCGTTTTATTCATTTGCACAGCCTTCTTTGAGCTGCGTATATTATCTCTCCACACTGTCTTGATTGTATTTGTATCTATCTATGCACTTTATGTTCCTTTCCTACTGTATGCAAATGAATTTCCCCTCAGATCAGTCTATCTAACTTGAAAATGACTGAATATAAATCGCTTTCTTATAAATAGCCCACTGTGCATTACACAAGGTATTTAAAGGCGCTTTGGTTCAGTGTCTGCTGAATGGAGAGCTGGCATTCATATATGAGCTATTCCAGGTATTCAGGTATTTAGCGCTGGGGATGATCTAGCCAGCATCAAACCTGTCCACAGGTGCACCAATATTGTCATCAGCGATAGAAATGTACTGTACTTTCAGCATGGTGAAGCTCCAGTGTCTGAGCTTAAAAGCAGTGAGAATCTGCATGCTAAGTTTGCAATGCAAGAAAATATCCTGGGGGACAAGGTCTGTTGATTAGTTTGGATGGATGGATGGATGGACGGATGGGTGGGTGGGTGGATAGATAGATAGATAGATAGATAGATAGATAGATAGATAGATAATTAGATAGCCGTAGTGTGAAGAATAATATATTCTGAAGTACATACAATGTATGTAATATAAATAAAAGTTACCTACTGTTTATTCAGTAAAGCCAGTTTAATTGTGACCTCATTTTAAAATGGCTGAATTGTGACTGTTCACAGTAGCATAAAATTGCTTGCGTCATGCAGGTTAAGATGATGGGATTAGACACCAGGTGACGGTTTATGACTGTGTCAAATTAATTACATTGGGAAATCATCCCTGGAGTTAACAAATCCCCGAAAATGATGGACCCCAGGGATTTGCGTGACTGCTGTGATAACAGGAAATCGCCAGGGAGGACGCACACCATCTGATAGGAGTTGGTTGACTTTCATAGCTCTTTTTTTTGTTTGGTTCTTGTAAGGGGCATAGCTTTATAATACTAATACAAACTACTAACAACAACAACAACAACAATAATAATAATAATAAAAAAAAACAACAACAACAATAATAATATCAACAACAAAAACAATAATAATTATTATTGTTATTATTGTTGTTGTTACTGTTGTTGTTTTTGTTTTATTGCCTTCTACCATGGCCCAAAAACATGCGCTTAGGCAAAGTGGTGTCCATAAAAATGTCCATAGTGAATAAGTCCACCAAACCAGGATGTGTGCAAACTTGTGCCCTGTGCATCTGCACCAAGCTACAGCTCAGACTGGACTAAACCACTAGAAATTTTCCAAAACTAAAAATTTTAATTAATTATATAACTACAAGTATAATCTAAGCAGCACCCTGTTTTCTCCTCAGTTCGAACCCAAATGATAATTCTTTCCGTTATGGATAATCACTGGAATTATTTTAGCATTACAAAACTACTGTAAGTCAAAGTTGCAAGTCCTTTCTCATGTTTTGGACAGCTTTAACGGTGACTCAGTTCTATTTAAAGTTAAACCCATAATAATCATACATATAAAATGCCCAAAAAGTATTCAGTAACAACTGAAAACTGAAACTGAAAGTAAATCATTGGATAAATACTGTACTACTGAATGAAAGGACCCCCCCAATGTAATTCCCAGGTGGAGCATTTTCAGGAAAATCCACTCCTGTGTAGGAATGACAATCTTGATACGAACCACTGGTAAACCTTAGCACAGGTACTATGACTGTGGACACAAGTAAAGTTTAAACAAGCATTTCAAGGCCACAAAATGCTAGAAATAAACCAGATCCCCCACCCCCACCCCCACCCCCACCACCCCCCAAAACCCAGAACAAGTGCAAAATATTCACATGACGAATAC